>PISX010009416.1:0-75858 GCA_004024625.1 Mellivora capensis
GCTCAGGTCATGGTCTCAGGATCCTGAGATGGAGCCCCATATTGGGCTTCCTGCTCAGCGGGGAGCCTGCTTCCTCCTCTATCTCTGCCTGCTTGTGATCTCTGCCTGTCAAATAAATAAATAAAATCTTTTAAAAAAAAAAAAAAAGACAGACATATGATCAATGGAATAAAATCAAGAGTCCAAAAATAAGACCTCACATTTAGGGGCGCCTGGGTGGCTCAGTGGGTTAAAGCCTCTGCCTTCTGCTTGGGTCATGATCTTGGGGTCCTGGGATTGAGCCTGGCATCAGGCTCTCTGCTCAGCAGGGAGCCTGCTTCCCTCTCTCTCTGCCTACTTGTGATCTCTGTCTATCAAATAAATAAATAAAATCTTAAAAAAAAAAAGACCTCACATTTATAGTCAATTAATTTTTGACAAGAGTGCCAAAACCATTCAACGGGAAAAGAATAGTCTTTTCAACAATGGTGCTAGACAAGTGGATATCCACATGCAAAAGAATGAATTTGGACCCCCTTCCATAATAACATATGCAGAAACAAACTTAAAATGTATCAAAGATCTAGTGTAAGAGCCAAAGCTCAAGAACTCTTAGAACAAAAGATAGGGGTAAATCTTTGTGACCATAAGTTAGGCAACACTTGCTTAGATTTGACATCCAAAGCATAAGTAATCAAAAAGAAAATAGATAAATTGGGCTTATCAAAAATTAAAATTTATATTTCAAAGGACGCCATCAAGAAAATGGAAAGATAACCCACAGAAGGGAGAAAAATATTTGCAAATCATATATCTAAGAGACTTTTATCCAGAATATATAAAGAGCTCTTACAAGTCAACAATAAAAAAACAAAATAATTAAAAACTAGGCAAAGGATCTAAACAGACCTTTCTCTAAGGAAAATATACAAATGGCTAATAAGCACAAGAAAAGATGCTCAACATCATTGGCTATAATGGAAAAGGCAAATTAAAATCATGACAATTACTGCACAACAAATAGGATGGTTATGATAATAAAGACATATAATAACAAGCATGGGTGAGGATGTGGGGAAATTGGAACCCTCATAATTTGCTATTGGGAATGTAAAAATGGTATAGGTGCTTTGGTAAATAGTTTAACAGTTCCTCAAAAGTTTTAACATAAAGTTACCATATGACACAGCAACACCAATGCTAAGTATATACCCAAGAGAACTGAATACATAAGACTACACCAAAACTTGTATATAAATGTTCATAACAGCATTTTTCAAATAGCCAAAAAGTGGAAATAATCCAAGTGTCCATCATCAGATGAAGGGATAAATAAAATGTGGTCTATCCATACACTGGAATATTATTCAGCCACAAAAAATAATAAAGCACTTAAAAAAGTAATAATAAAGTACTAATACATGCAATGACAATTACCCTAGATGCCACGTAAAAGAAGCCTGACATAAAAGGCCATGTATAGTATGATTCCATTTACATGAAATAGGTAAATCAAAGAGACAAAAAGTGGTTGCCAAAGGCTGTGAAGAGGGCAACGGTGATCAACAGTTAATGAGTTTGGGGTTTATTTTTGGGGTGATCAGAATTATTCCAGAATTAGATAGTGCTGACAGCTGTACAACCTCGTGAATATACTAACAGCCACTGACCTGTACACTTTAAAAAAGGTAAATTTTATGACTTATGAATTATACCCCAATTTTTTTTAAAGATTTTATTTATTTATTTGACAGATGGAGATCACAAGTTGGCAAAGATGCAGGCAGAGAGAGAGAAGGGGAAGCAGACTCCCTGCTGAGCAGAGAACCCGATGTGGGGCTGGATCCCAGGACCCTGGGATCATGACCTGAGCTGAAGGCAGAGGCTTTAACCCACTGAGCCACCCAGGCACCCCCATACCCCAATTTTAAAAAGAGCATCCATTTACAAATGAGTAAAGAAAAAGTAACAGTTGTATAGAGCTGTTAAAACACTATGTTTTATACCTGAAACTAATGTAACATTATGTGTCAACTATACTCAAAAAAAAATAATTTTTTAAGAAAATAATACAGATACAAATATTCTCATCATACATTTATTTACACAATTATTCCCCACACATCCATTGTCTTTTAAAACTTGTTTGTGATATACACAAAGAAAAAATCTTATTTAAATATGTGGTAAGGTGTAACAATCATTTTCTTCATGAACTCTGGGCTTTGTTTTATACAGTAGAATATTCCACTCCAAAATTAAAAAATAAAAATAATTTTTTTAAAAAGTAACAGTTTACATGGATGTTTAGTAGGTCAGCTTTTACAAATTTAATCATCCATTGTTGGTAGTTATCCCTGCCAAGAATTCCCCCATTAACTCAAATGATTTAGAGGGAAATGTTTTAACTGCAAATACTGCAAGTTTATACATATATCTTACCAAGACGACTTTGCTATGAAAATGACACAATAAATAAACTCTAAGTAAAACAGACCTGTTCATATCTTTAGGTATGCTCATTATATATTTTACAATGAAGTAGAAAAATCTGAAGAATATTATTAAATTGGCATCTAATGTCTGCATTCCCTATTAATAGGGTCATAATTTTTAAAAATTCTAAACTACAGATTGGTTGGCTCATGGTCCCCCAGAAGTCTAGACACCTGATTTCCTCATTTCATTCTGCAATTTCAGTTAGTACAAAGTAACTGTTGTGTTAATACACCATCTTGAGTTAAGATTCTAACTTTGAACAACATCCGTTATCGTTTTCCATTACCACTGACTTTACAGAAAATAACTGTATGGCTTTTTACCATCTGCTAAATAAGTGTCATTTCTAGATTTTTAATTTGAAAGTAATCTATCTTAACTGCGGTGGACAGGATAAGTCTTGGTTTTCCAAACACCCCCCCCCCCCGCCGCCCCATGACTTTGGGAAATATTTACTGACACAAAATAAACTGTTTACAATTATGGAGTGAATGCTCCTTTCTCCGAATCTCTGACTTCCTGTTTCTCTTCCAAATCCCAAAAGAGAAAGGAAAAGAAAAGAAAGAATTCCTCTATTTAGGCTTATCCTGATGAAACTCAGGGTTAGCCACTCCCATTCTTTAATTCTCTCCTCGGAAGGCACGGCTTCACTCGGCCAGGTAATTGTGTATAGCTTTTCCAAAGCAGAAAGGGTCTCCTTCTCCACCACACCGAGGCATGCCTTGTTGGAGAAGCCTCGGGACCACCAACCAGCTCCACCTAGGCTAAGCCCGCCCTTCGGTGGCACTGCCCCGTGCTCCCCACTCCGCAGCTCCTCGGGGACACACACCGCTGCGCGGTCGAGGCTTGGGACTTGCGTTTTCACCAAGAAAACAGGGACCCTGCAGGTAGCACAGCACCAAAGCTTTTACGCGTGAAGCGTGCGACTTGCCCTTTCCACGGAGTTTCGCACATCAAAATCGATGGCTCAAACGTCCCGTCTTTTAAGAAGAGGTCTAGTAACTTCACGGCCAGCGCAGTTTCACGGCAGGTCGCCTAAGGGCACCCTGACATTCGGGCAACTCGAGGGGCAGAAAATGGTTCTTTCAAGTTTTGAGGAGTTTCAGCCCCGAGATCACAGCGCGGCTCCCAGGAAGCCGAGGCCGAGCCGCAGCATCCCTAGCTGCGCGGGCCACAGGGCGCGGGGACCCGGGACTGCCGTCTGCGCCCCGCCCCCCCCCCCCGCCCCGTCAAGGACAGCCAGCGCCGCGCCACACACCCGGGGCCCGCATTTTCAAACAAAACGTCACCGGAGAACAGGGGGCGAGTTGCCCCCGGCCACCGCCTCCGGCCGAGACCCCAGTCCTGGAGGCAGCGAGTGGGGCGACACCGAGTACCGAGGCGCGGGGGCCAGTCCCGCTCCATCCAGCGCCAACGCGCTCCACTGTCCGGGTCCCCGCCCTCCGGCTCTGCCCGCCGCCCCCAGCCTCCGCGCGGCGAGCCCCCCGGGACTGCACGCTGTCGGGGGGCGGGGATCCCGGCATCTGAGCCGCTGGGATCGCCCCTCAGCTCCGGGCCCTCTCCATTTGCCTACCTCTGCCGCGGGCCCCCGGCTGCAGTGCGCGAGGTCCTGGCCGCGCCTGGCGCAGGGCTCCCGGGGCTCTCCGCGGGGGCCAGCCCTGCTCCGAGCCGGAGCGGACAGTGGGGCGGGGGGCAGGCACCGCCTTCTCCTAGGACTGGCGGTCGCAATAGCCATTCGGAAGCGCAGGCGACCCTCTGGCGTCACCTGGGGGTGTGGCTATGATTTGGACTCCTCCCAGGCCCTGCCTCGGGAGGGAGCTCTGTCCTGGACTGTCTGCCCCTAGTCTTCGCCACACGTTCAGCTCAGAGGGTGTCGTCGCGGTCCTCTCCTTCTCTCTGCCTCGGCTCAGCACCCGCTTGTTTGGTCTCCCAGCCTGAAGTCTCTCTTCTTGTCAGTCCATCCTTTACGCTCTTGCCGGGTCAACTGTCCTGAAGTGCACTTTTGATGTGCGCCCTGCCAAAGATTTTTTTTGGCTTTCTTCTGCTTAAATTATCAAGAATCGACTCGGGCTAGTATTAGAGGCCTCCGTCCTACTTTTGCAGGTTTATTTATTTATTTTTTTTACAGCTGCCCTTCACACACCTCAGGGAAGTCCATTTGGAACGTTTACCTGCTATTTCCTACGTCCCCTTTAAAAATTCTAACCGTCCTCTAAGACACAGCTCAAATAATCTTCTCCTAGTAACCATTCCTGTCAGCCCTCCTAGCAATAATCTCTTCTCTTGTTTCTACTCCTCTTGGCGCTGAGCTCATTCGGCCTCATGCACTGCTCCTTATCTCTCCATTAGATTGTGAGCTCTTTGAGACCAGGGATTCATTTTCTTTCTTTTTGCATCCTCCTCGGCACCCAGCGCAGAGCCCCGAATAAGTAGATGAGTGAGAATTTTAATCTAATTGGATTTTACATCCCAAGATGGGGTCTGGCAAGGACAGTCTCAAGGGGGAAAATCGGAATCCTGAATATCATGGGTAATCCTTCTGCAGGTCATGAAGCCAGGTTAGACAAATCACTCTCTTTGGTTCACAGCTGTCCAAGAAAGGATGTCAGAAGGCTTTTTCCATTACCATCTTTTTTTTTTTTAAAGCTTATCTCACCTTATATAGAAAACACATAAAAGAGATAAAGATTTACAAAGTTCCTTAAAGGCAAGGCAATAAGTGAGTACAACTAAAAGGCCAGTGAGCAAGTATCAGGCTTCCATATTTCTTCCAGATGAGCACTAATTTTGGACTGGATCCCAGACTACCCCCACACATCAAATTCCTTTTGCCTTCTGTGGGAGCTGATGATGCATATCATATGAAAAATTGTCTCCAAACAGCTTTGGCAAACAAGCAGGCTGGACGGGGCCTATTTTTTCAGAGCACACAGGAGTTAAATAAACAGAGTTTAAGTAACTTGCATAATTTAAGGCAGCAAGTCAGTAGAGACCAAAGAACTAAGTGCAGGAGAAAGAGAGAAAGAATGCCAAAATAGAATCACTTCCGTTTGTGAGTCAGAATACTAAACAGACTAAGAGAGCTGAGTGAATAAAGTCACTCATGAAAAGGAGTTTTCTAAACAAGGCTGCCACCCTTGTAAATCTCAGCCAACATTTACTTACTGTCACCTTTTTCTAGAAACATGACAAACTGAATTTGTTTGGCTATGGCAAATACAGTAGAATCACATCCTGTTTCTGGCTGTGCTAAGAAAAACACATGGTACAATGGAATATTATTTAGCAATAAAAAGAAATGAGGTATTTATAAATGCTACAGCATAGATAAATTTTGAAAGTTTTATACTAAGTGAAAGAAGCAAGTCACAACAGATCACATTTTATATGATCTCATTTACATGAAATGTCCAGAATTGATAAATTTATAGAGCCAGGAAATAGATTAGTAGTGGTGAAGGGCAGGGGAGGATGGGAAGGATGGCTAAAGGGAGAGGGGTTTCTTTGGGGAAATGAATACATTCTAAATTTGTGGTGATGATTATACAACTCTGTGAATATGCTAGACACCATTGACAGGTACAATTTAAATGAGTGAATCATATATGAATTAAGCCTCAATAAACCTGTTCTAAAAAGGAAAAGACATGTTGAATTTTATGTTTTTTATATTGAGTAGCAGCAGTTGGAAAATATCTCTGACCAGCCTTCATGAACGTTCATGGCATTCTGTATCTTTGCTTCACAGTATTTATCTCAGTTGTAAAATTATATTTATTTGTGATTATTTGATTGCCTGTTGCCCCCCACTAGACTGTGATGAGAACAGAAACTGTGTAGTTTTTCTTTCTAATATACACCCAGCATCTAGTGGATGGTATATAGTAGGTATGCAAAAAATATCTCATGTGGGGCACCTGGGTGGCTCAGTGGGTTAAGCCTATGCCTTGGGCTCAGGTCATGATCTCAGGGTTCTGGGATCGAGCCCCACATTGGGCTCTCTGCTCAGCAGGGAGCCTGCTTCCTCCTCTCTCTGCCTGCCTCTCTGCCTACTTGTAATCTCTCTGTCAAATAAATAAATAAATAAATAAATCTTTTTAAAAAATATCTCATGTGAATGAACAAAGGCGGCAATAGATATATTTTATTAAGTACTTATAATATTCCAGGCACTGTACTAGATTCTGAGGAATACAAAGATGAGCAAAACAAACATGGGTTTCTATCTTCATAGAGTTGGGGTCTAGGGGGAGAGATAAGCATTCATGAAATACTCATACAAATAAACGTATGATTACAAATTGCATTAGGTGTTCTAAAGGAAAAGCACAACATGCTACAACTGAATAATAAGGAAATCTGGCCAGGTTTTAGGAGTCAGAAAGACCTTCTTTGAGAAAATGACAGTTGAGCTGAGGCCTGAAGGAAGTAGACAGGCAAAAGCAAAAGGATGATGGGAAGAGCATCCCAGGTTGTGGGAAGCACAGGAACCAGGTCCTGTGGTAAGGAGAAGTCTGGGATATTGGAGGGACCTAAAGGAGGTCAGAGAGGCAGGAACACAATTAGGCTCAGTGAGCAAGGGGAGAAGTAGAGCAGGAACAGGCTGTTGAAGAAAGACCAGACCATCTGAGGCCTCGAAGAGCAGTGCTTCTCAAACTTTAATGGAAGAGATCTTGTTAAAATGCAGATTCAGATGTACTAGGTCTGGGATGGGAACCAAGATTCTGCACTTCTAACAAGCTCCAGGGTCATACTTTGAGTAGCAAGGCTGTGGGCTACAATTATTCCAGGAGTGCTGGGAATCCACCACAGTGTTTTGAACAGGGATGTGAGGAGATCAGATGGGACAAGAGTATGGAGGTGGTTAGAAAAGACACAAGGAGATTCAATGCAACCAGATGGGGAACTATTTCTGTCATCCGGTGAGAGCCAGAGGTGATGGAGAAAAGCGGTGGTGACCGAAGCTGTGCTTCAGAAAGCTCTATCCAGCATGCAGCAAGAACAGCTGAGAGAGGAAGGAACAGGAGCTAAGGAACAAGTTCTTTGAAGAGATGAACTAGGGGGCTCAGGGTGAGAATGAAATGAAGGCCATGGGGGCGCCTGCGTGGCTCAGTGGGTTAAGCCGCTGCCTTTGGCTCAGGTCATGATCTCAAGGTCCTGGGATCGAGTCCCGCATCGGGTTCTCTGCTCTGCAGGGAGCCTGCTTCCCTCTCTCTCTCTCTCTCTGCCTGCCTCTCTGCCTACTTGTGATCTCTGCCTGTCAAATAAATAAATAAATAAAATCTTAAAAAAAAAAGAAAGAAAAAAAGAAATGAAGGCAATGGTGGAATCGAAGGTTCTGGAGCGGGGGGATAGATAAAAATAGTAGAAAGGTGACACAATGTGACCAGCATTCTTCCAAGTACTTTAGCATTTATGAACTCATGGCAGTTTTATGATACAGGAACAGTTGTTTTTCCCATCTGATAGATGGGACAACCAAGGCACAGAGAAGTTCCATCACTGTCCTCAGGTTACCCAGATATTATGTGATAGAGCTGGGAATTCTGGTGTCATAGTAACCACTACTCTATATGGCATCTCAACTTCTTTTGAAAAATTGATTCTACAAGTTCTAACAACTAATTTGAAGGTTGGGAGGCTTTGTGTCACTGGGAAATGATTAACCAAAGTAGAGGAACAAGGAGAAGAGGAATTCGTTAAGTGGAAGAAGAATGAGATTTGGCTTAGATGTGTCAAGCACAACCTGAGAGGAGAAACAGCATAAGATGAGTCAGGCTGAGTTGGGGAGAAAGGTCTGAGTTTGGGTATACATTTCAAGGTAATCTGCATAGAGGGGGGACTCTTGTGAATTCCAGAATGATTGCTGACCACACAGCCACTTGGTGTACTGGGAACAAGGACAGAGAGATTGGAGGGAGCAGGGATAAGGCAGCTGGGCAAATACTTGGGAAGACAGGTCTGGCTCTTTAATCTGATCACATGGAACATCCAACAGAGGGAGGAGACACTAACCCCCACCTTGAAGGAGCATGTGGCTGGAGTAGAGTGGAAATCCCAGTTCTGATACTAGAATTCCCAGCACCAGAGGAAATATGTCAAAGACAAGGGGAAGAAGATTGGGAAAAAGAAATACGGCTGGCGGGATTAAGCTTTCCCCAGCTAACTGGGATACAAGTCTGGGGTATAGGCTGGGACACCCTAAGATGTCCAAACTCTGGGCACCAAGGAAGCTGGCTGCAAGCTTCCTAGTGTAGGTGGACCACGGAGATGCCTGGCCAGCTGGTGTGTCGCCAGTACCCAGGTTATAATGGCCTGCTCAATCTGTTGGGTCTGCAATGAAAGCAGAACCCTATTCAACCTCACCTCACCCCATCAGGTGAACTGGGCCCCCACTATCACAGTCTGGTGTGGGGAGCAGCTCACAAGTGGGGCCCTGTCAAGGCTGGGACTTGTGGAGGTAAGAGTTTAGTGGGCATTGGTAAGACCACAGAGAAAGAACAGGTGTGTACAAAGGAGAAAGAAAAATGCTGGGGCAGAGCTTTGCAGATCACTTATTTTAGGGCAAATGAAAGGAAGAGAATCACTGAGGCAGACTGAGGGGTAGTCAGCCATGACTTGGTCAGGACCCATGAAGTTAAAAACAAAAACACCACACATGAGAGTCACACAGGAAGACAGTGACCCAGACAGTATAAAAAAGCATTAAATATGAACTGATGATTTATTCTGTTTGGGGTCAGTACTTACCAGCCAGAGGCAGCCATTCTGGTACAGATCTGTACCACAGCTCCTAAGTAAAAATCTCCCCTCTCAGGCCTGGGTGGCTCAGTTGATTGGGCGACTGCCTTCGGCTCAGGTCATGATCCTGGAGTCCTAGGATCGAGTCCCACATCGGGCTACCAGCTCTGTGGGGAGTCTACTTCTCCCTCTGACCTCTCCTTCTCATGCTCTCTCTCTCTCAAATAAATAAATAAAATCTTTAAAAAGAAAGAAAAATCTCCCCTCTTTCTTTTTCTACTGCATAAAGGGACAGCTTAAGCCAGAAATAAAGGAACAAAAAAACACAGCAAAACTGACCACAATGTCCCCTGACACGGAGAACTACAGAGAAGACACATTATAAGGACATTGTTGGGGCGCCTGGGTGGCTCAGTCGTTAAGTGTCTGCCTTCCGCTCAGGTCAGGATCCCAGGGTCCTGGGATGGAGTCCCACATGGGGCTCCCTGCTCAGTGGGGAGCCTGCTTCTCCCTCTCCCACTCCCCCTGCTTTTGTTCCCTCTTGCTGTGTCTCTCTCTGTCAAATAAATAAATAAAATTAAAAAAAAAAGGCAAGGACATTATTATGTGCTAGGTAATAATTGTAAAATCAAAGAGGATCCTCAAAAGACTGTGGAAAAAGCAGAGGTGAACAGGGCAGTAGCAAGTAGAGAACACTTAGGAGGTGGGGCTTGCGCTGGGGAAAGACTTGGTGAATCAGAAAGAACTGGTTACCTCCTTGTGGGGGGTGGGAGTGAACTTCCTGAGCCCAGGAGGAAAGAGCCTGCATATGAATGAATGAATGAATAAATGAATGAATGAATGAAGGTGGCATCCATGAGGTAGGTTAAAGGAGCCTGCCCCGCTGGAAGGAGAGAGGCTTGGCATCAGCTGACAGCGTAATTGTAACAGCTGACATTGAGATGTTGAGGAGCCAGACAACCCACAATGTGATCCAAAGTGTCTGTCCCCAGGTTTCTTCTACCGTTGCCTGTGGGATGTAGCATGGCTGTCTCAGAGAACCCGGCAGGGCCGTGGAAGAGGTATTGACTGGCACTGAACTGAATCAAATCTACAACTGCAGAACACACAAGCTATTGTCAGCTTGCATGAAGCATTTATTTGAAGGACAGCAGATCCACAGCAGGAAGATCCCGAGTCGAAGTGAGGAGAAGCGGGCAGATGAAGTCAGAGAAACGTACAGATGAGAGGGCCATATGTGGGGACGGAAGAGGGTCAATGTCGTGTTGAACTCAAGAGGTGGGTGGATTTGCTCTGAGCCTCGTTGGAGTCATGTGAGGCGACTTGGCAGCAGCATTTCAAACTAACGACTGAAATGAAAAAGTAATGACTCGCATCCTTGTTCTCAGAAGTCTGTGACTTCACTTAACCAAATTCATACGGTGACCCCGTACTTTGAACTTTAGTGCTGTGTTACCCTGTTAAATGCTCCAATCAGCATAAAAACATGTTTTTAGTTCCCCATAGCCATTTTCTTGTCAACATTTTGTTTCCCGATTAAAAAGCGATATAAATTCATTTTCATTGGAAAACATAAAACTGAAATTAACCACAATCCATCATTCATAAACACTATCATGCTGTTGTTTTTCCATTTAGTGTTTATTTCTATACGCTGTTTTCCCTTAATGAGATTTCCTTAGAAGATGATGCTGAATTCACACGTTTTGTCTTGCTTTTACACTTGAGATCCTATTGTGAGCATTTTCTTTGTTGTTATTGTTATGCCCCCAAAATGGGTCCGTGATTAAAGGAGCGAGACTGATATAAAACGAAGGTCAAGCAAAGCTTTATTTCATGCCAAGCATCAAGAATCAGACTGAACGTTCGGGGACGCACCTCCTATAAGAGGGTGACCCTTCTTTGTTTCACAGAGTAGCTTTTAAGGGCAAAGGCCATGTTGTTGGGCCTGGCCACGCACAGGTGGCCAATGAAACGGTAATACGCAGAGAAAGCTGCACAGTGATGCTAGGTGACCAGTTGAATTACAATTTACCCTAGTAGACATTTGAACCAGCCTATCACACCTTGGTTAGGATTGGTGCCCAAAAGGCTCCCAAAGGGCGGGACCCATACTCCTTGGGAACTAGGGAGACAGTATGCATCCCCCCACTGATCTGATGTCTCCACCTGGCCTGACCCACCCTTGTGTTTGAGCTTTGTTACCTGAGGCTGGTTTCTGGGACTTGTTTTTAAGTAAATCCC
Organism: Mellivora capensis; assembly: GCA_004024625.1. Lineage (NCBI taxonomy): Eukaryota > Metazoa > Chordata > Mammalia > Carnivora > Mustelidae > Mellivora > Mellivora capensis. The sequence continues at coordinate 11,464 of PISX010009416.1, forward strand.
CTGGGGGAAGCGGAGCAGGGAAGCCTCTGGCTAAAATATAAAAATATAAAATAGGTCCTTACATTATGTATTATCTGAAACCATTTTTAATGACCAGCTAACATTCCACCATAGGATCATATCTTAATGTATTAACCATTCTCTTGTTAATGTACAATTAGGTTGTTTCCAGTTTTTCACTAGTATAAAAACAACAAAACTATTTCAATGCTCTTGTATTTTTCAAATATAATAATCTTTTGGAAGACTTTGTTCATGACAGCTTTATTGAGATATAATTCATACACTATACGACTCACCTATTTAAAGTGTACAATTCGGGGTGCCTGGGTGGCTCAGTTGTTAAGCCTTCAGCTCAGATCAGGATCCCAGGGTCCTAGGATGGAGGCCAGCATCTGGCTCCCTGCTCTGCGGGAAGCCTGCTTCTCTCCCTCTCCCACTCCCCCGGCTTGTGTTCCCTCTTTTGCTGTGTCTCTCTTGTTAAATAAATAAATAAAATCTTTAAAATATAGCAATTTTATGGTTTTTAGTACAATTACAAATATGCACTAATTTTGTCTGCACTAAATTGGGAGATTCTGTTCAGCTCTGTATTAGCACAATTGGTGTTTGGCCCAGCTCCAGATTCACAAAACTAGCCAAGCCTTATTCTCATGGACCACTCCATCCTCCCGTGTTTTTCTCAATAAAAACTGCACCTCTTCCAAGCAACTTATCTGCTGCCTTTCTATTTTCTCTTTACCTGCTAACTTGTACACTTAACTTTCTCTAACTGGCAATAATTGCACCAGGGACATTTTGGAATGCAGTGGCCAGCTTGGGGAAATTCTGACATGAGTGAGGTTGTTCATTTGAAAAGTGCCTTAGAACAAAAAGAAAATCTCTTGAGGAGATTGACTCGATTGCTTAAAAGACAGAAAATTCTGTTTAACCATAGAAATATCCCCTTCTTTGTTTTTGGACTTCAGGAATTAATGAGACCACACGTTTTAATTTGTGGCTTAATGAAGTTGTCAAGGAGTCAAGTTTCGTCCAAACCAACTACACATCCCTCTCTTTTGTGTGTGTATATATCAAACATTTATTTTTTCTCTATCTAAACTTTCTTTCCCCTCCTTGCCGGGGAACATAATTAGCTTTTTACGAGAACAATTTCATATTTGACTAAAGCTGGTTACCTCATGTTTTTTCTGTTTCTTTTCTTCTCTTTTTCTTCTCTTGGGAGACTTTCAATATTAATAAATTTTAAAGAAGCATTTGGTGGTTATGTGCTCACTCGAAGAATATAGCCCAGATGAGCAATCAAAAGTATCTAAAAGAAAGAAAAAAAATTATTAAACTGTTTCTTCTTGTTGACACTAAAAAGAATGTTTACACACTCGCCTGCTTAACAGCTATGAGATAAGAAGAAAAGCCTTTAATTTTAAGATGAAAGAATAATTTTTGTCATGTTTGAGAGGCTTTAAAAATTAGTTTACCATGTAAAAAATGTCAGCCCACTTTATTCAAGACCAGGGTTAAATTTCTTGTGATTCAAACTTCTTAAATTTTTTATCTTGGTTTTATGAATTAAGTTAATAACTACCATTTCCACAACTTGCTTTAAGTGAAAAGTTATATTATAAAATTGTACTCAACTAAATAGAATGATAATGAATGTCTTTCAAAAGGTTTAATTTTATGAAATTCTTACAATACTACAAAAGATAGGGATTTAATGTGTTAGCTATGTTATCATTTCCAGATTTTTAACTAACTTTAAAACCTTAGGGAGGTTTCAAATCATTAATTTGATTAATAAATAATCTCTGGATGAACAGGTAGTTTCCTTTTTTTCTTTTTTTAAAGATTTTATTTATTTATTTGTCAGGGAGAGAGAGAGAGAGAGCGAGCACAGGCAGGCAGAGAGGCAGGCAGAGGCAGAGGGAGAAACAGGCTCCCTGCCGAGCAAGGAGCCCGATGTGGGATCCCGGGATCATGACCTGAGCTGAAGGCAGCCACTTAACCAACTGAGCCACCCAGACGCCCCTGAACAGGTAGTTTCTAAAAGAAGAAACAGATAGGGGTGTCTGGGTGGCCCGAGTGGGTTAAGCCTCTGACTTCAGCTCAGGTTATGATCTCAGGGTCCTGGGACTGAGCCCCTCATTGGGCTTCCTGCTTAGTGGGGAGTCTGCTTGTCCCTCTTGCTTTGCCCTTCTCCCTGTTTGTGTTCTCTCTCTCTCTCTCAAATAAATAAAATATTTTTAACCCACTGAGCCACCCAGGTAGCCCCTCTAAATAAAATATTTTTAAAAAATAAAAAAAGAAAAGAAGAAACACATACAAACCATTGGTCACTGAACATATTAAGTTACCTTTATTGCTTAAATTGACAATAGATTAACAAAATATGCAAATACTTTTAGATGATACACACACAATTTATTTTTGCCCCTTAAATTTTTTTTTTTTAGATTTTATTTATTTACTTATTTGACAGATCACAAGTAGGCAGAGAGGCAGGCAGGGAGAGAGAGTAAGAAGCAGGCTCCCCGCTGAGCAGAGAGCCTGATGCAGGGCTCGATCCCAGGACCCTGGGATCATGACCTGAGCTGAAGGCAGAGGCTTAAACCCACTGAGCCACCCAGGTGCCCCACCCCTTAAATTTTTTATTTTATTTTATTTTTAAATTAACATCTAATGTATTATTTGTTTCTGGGATACAGGTCTGTGAAGCCTCCTCAAATTTGTTAAAATTCTATGAAATACTGAAGGAGAAAAAATAGGTAAACAGTATTTGTTTTTCCAATTCCCTAGTTTTCTTTTCTGTCTGAAGAAAAGAAAAGTTGGTTACTTTGGTTAAATGTGACCATATAGATGTTTAATTACACTAGATACAATAATATTTTAAAATATAAATAGGCACAGTGATAATGCATATGCTTTTCTGTTTTTATTTTTTAAGATTTTTATTTACTCATTTGACAGAGAGATAGAGGTAGAGAGAGCACAAGTAGGCAGAGTGGCAGGCAGAATTAGAGGGAGAAGCAGGCTTTCCACTGAGATGGATGTGGAGCTGGATCCCAGGACCCTGGGATCATGGCCCAAACAGAAGACAGCTGCTTAACCCACTGAGCCACCCAGGTGTACCATATTTTCCTGTTTTTTTAAGGAAGTTATAGTTTATTAAGAGGGTAAATTTACTATGCTATACTTACTTTATTACTAAGTTAATTATATTTTAAAACTATAGTTAAATGCTTCAAATCAGTACCTATTTGCATATTCATGTATTTGTATATGAATGTGGGAATGAGTACATATAAAGATGTATCAGTAAGCCTGCTTCTCCCTCTGCCTCTGCCTGCCACTCAGCCTGTGCTTGCTCTCTCTCTCCTACTCTCTCTCTGACAAATAAATAAATTAAAAAAAAAAAAGTCATAAGTTCAAGCCCCATGTTGGGTTCAGAGTCTACTTCAAATCAATTTTTTTTTAAAGATTTTATTTATTTATTTGACAGAGTTCACAAGTAGGCAGAGAGGCAGGCAGAGAGAGAGATAGGAGGAAGCAGGCTCCCAGCAGAGCAGAGAGCCTGATGTGGGGCTCGATCCCAGGACGCTGGGATCATGACCTGAGCTGAAGGCAGAGGCTTTAATCCACTGAGCCATCCAGGCGCCCCAACTTCAAATAAATCTTAAAAGAAAAATAAGAGTCCTTACTTCTAAAAGAAGGTAAATTCCTAGCAATTATTTATTACTTTGTTTTCATAACTTTGCTGCAAATTATTAGCCTTCAGATATTTATTAATCTATCTCTTTTAATCATTCTTGATGTTGCCTTTTCTAAATTCAAGCCTCAAATTCTGAATAATAAAACTGCTAAGATGCCTTTTATGATGAACACTCTTTCAGGTTCCTAAATAACTACTAGGTAAGAGAAAGAGTTGCTCCATCCCACTATAAAAGAAAGGAAAATAGGAATAAACAGGTTTGTCTAAAATTCTCCAAATTATACTTAATTCAAAACCTGTATGAGAGGGGCGCCAGGGTGGCTCAGTGGGTTAAAGCCTCTGCCCTCAGCTCAGGTCATGATCTCAGGGTTCTGGGATGGAGCCCCGCATCAGGCCCTCTACTAAGCGAGAAGCCTGCTTCCTCCTCTTTCCCTGCCTGCCTCTCTGACAACTTGTAATCTCTATCAAATAAATAAATAAAATATTAAAAAAAAAAACTGTACGAGAGTTCTTTCTTTTCTTCCTCTTCTTCTTCTTCTTCTTCTTTTTTTTTTTTTTTTTTTTGTCAAATTTAGGATGAAAAAGAAAAACCTGACACTAAAAAGAGAGTTTATCTTCTTGGGCAAATTATACACAAGTAAAATATCTTTCTTAAATACAAGTATGTGTAATTGTGTACTTTCTAGGATTGTATACTTTTCAAGTTTTTATTATAATAACTATTGAAATGTGTTTTCCAGGATTCTAGATTCACAATTTGTATTTCCCTTTTTGTTGATGCAAAGTCTGAATAAACACTAGCAGTATTAATTCAAATACCTGGTAATCTTCAGAGACCTATTGCTTATTTCAGCCTTTCACTGAGTAACCAAAACATAACCGCCTTGCCTGAAAATGTGACAGCAATAGAAAAATGTGTAAAAATTTCAATTGATTTTGTTTTAAGGTCTCCACTAAACATAATGGTTCCCATGATATACAGACTCTTCTTTTTATTTTTTCCCCCAGACTCTTCTATTGATAGAAAATGTTCATCACTTTTCAGCTAGTCACCACCTAATTTTTAATACAAAATTGTGCTGCCCTTTCCATATCACTGCAACACTAACATAGCCACTGTCCTTTCTTTCCATGGAAAAAGAAAACCCCATGATGACTTAACCCCTACCACAGAACCTTCCTGGTCACTTACAAACCTTGTAAAGACTTCCTTGCATATCCCTGACATAATTTTGTAATTGTTTATACTTAAACTAAAAATTGCCAAACAGGCGAGGCTATCACAGACTTGAATTGACCCTGGAAATTCAAGCTTCTCCCAGAAATGAAATAAGTTCAGTGGTCATATTTGTTGCTCTTTCCCAAGCCTGTCAACAAACAAACCATAAAATATTTGATAGTGGATATTGTTTGGATTAGCCTATAATTTCAAAATGCCTTAGAAACAAAGAGATCTCCTGATCACTACAGGCACCCTTATAAAATGGATTGTGAAGGAAAGAAACTTGAGATGTTTACGTAGAGCCACAATAGATAGCCACAATAAAAGGGAGAATTTAACAAAATCCTTCATGGCATTACTCACAATAGCTGAGAGAAATTAGCCATGGTATAAAGCCAGCATTAGTGGGGTAATTTTAAGAATTGTGAATGTTTCTAATGTATATCCTATTTGTCAAATATTTATAGCTCATTCTTTCATTTCCTTTTGGACTTTGCTCAAATATAACCTCATGAGTGAAGTCTTTCGTGATTACCTTATATGAAATAAGTGAGAACCTTCTCCTTCCCCATCCTGCTTCGTATTACCTTATAACAGTTTGTCTATTACTTGTTTTTTTTTGCAGAATTATTATTATTATTATTATTTTCAGTGCCTAGAGATGTCTAGTACATAATTGGCACCGAATAAGTGTTTGTTAAATACATAAAATATACCTTCCCAACCCTGTTGCATTTAGCATCTTTCATTTAGTCATTCAACGAATGGTACCTTTTCTCTTTTAGGCACTATGCTGCGATCTGATGATGCACAGTGAGGTTACAGTCTAGTCAGAGGCAAATGATACATCAATTGGCCGTTAGAGCACAGGATAATGAAGGCTGTGAAAGGTGGAAGTCTTGGACACTTGGGACACATGGGACCCTATAGCACTCATGTGACCCAGTTTCAAGGGAATCAGGGAAGACTTCTTGGAGGAAGTACTGTTCTAACAAAGACACAAAAGACAAGGAGTTAATTTGGGTGGGAAATTCAAGAGTGTTTCATTCTTGGAAAAGGGTGAATAGTGTCACAGAGTATTTGCCAGACTGAAGACTCATCCTCTCCAAAGGCTCTAATCTGTTTCCTGTAGTCAATTCTTTGCGTGTGTTGTTCCCTCTGCTGGGAACGGTTGGAATGTCACCTATTTACCACACAGTCACTTCTAAATCCTGAAAAACCGTTGGCTGTGTGGCTTCTCTTGCCTCACAAAAGCCAAAATAATCACTTTCTTCTTTGTCCCATCCCTATAATCAGTGAGTGTTTTCCTCTGTCCCAGCCCTTGGCAATGTTAGATGGAATTCCTTCGAGAACAAAAAACATGTCTCAGTGTACTTTGTATCATTCAGCAGTAGGCACAGTAAAGGGCCTGGCAGAGAGTAACACACTCACTAAATACTTGTTGAATGAATGAATGAGTGAATAATTAGTTCTGCTTCTGAATGTCATTTCCTGATTCTGTTACTTTGAGGAGTAATGACTGGAAAATCCAATGACCATCCTACATCAGAAAAGGAATGACTGCAGAGTGAAAATTAATATAGACAAAGATCTATTGGTATATTTATTCTGCCTATCTATCTATCTATCCATTCATCAATCCATCTATCCATGTTCTAGCTGTTGCTTAACTAGTAAAAGAGGTGAAGAACCACAAATATGTCTTATTCCATAAACTTGCTAACATATGTCTTCCATCAGTTCTGTGAAAACATCTGTGTTCTGTGAGACGGGGCTTACATTCAGGATATTTATTAGGAACCACCTTTTTTTAAAAAAAGATTATTTATTTGGAAGAGAGAGCAGAGATAGAGAGAGAGAGAGAGAGCGAGAGAGCAGGCGTGGGCAAGAGTGGGGGGTGGAGGGGCAGAGAGGTGAAGCCAGGTGCCCCAGGGACCACTTTTCTGTTGGACGTGAGGATGCAGGATTGGAGAGAGAACTGTGATGTAGACTCCCCAAAGCCTCAGGAAATGCCACAGGGAGTCCTTGAGCGCATATGAGCTCAATCGGAGTTCTCCCACAGGGACCTGAAATATACCAAGAATGCTGTCAGTTTATCAATAGTTGGATGGAAGGGTCTGTGCTTGGACGTGGCAAAAGTTTAGGGAAACACTGATAGGAGTGACAGCTGGTCACCAAATTATAAGCAGCCTGGGCAGCAAGTCCTTCCCTGAAGACCTCTGTGTCCTCTGCAGTATTATTCCTTAAATACCCAATCACAATTTCAAATGACATAGATTATATTCAAATTTCCCTAACAAGAATGTGTCTATTTAAAAAGATGTGGAAAGCGACAAAGATGTATGATGGAAATCAGTATGTTGGAAAGATACTGTGTGATAGGGGCACCTGGGTGGCTCAGTGGGTTAAAGCCTCTGCTTTCGGCTCAGGTCAGGATCCCAGGGTCCTGGGATTGAGCCCTGCATTGGGCTCCCTGCCGAACGGAGAGCCCACTGCTTTCCCCTCTCTCTCTGCCTGCCTCTCTGCTTACTTGTTATCTCTGTCTGTCAAATAAATAAATAAAATCTAAAAAAAAAAAAGAAGATATTGTGTGATATAATTCTCATTTTTCTCAGAGACATTATTGGAATTTGAAGTATTGCCATGTAACTTGCTTTCTTAAAGTTTAATGGGCAGGAACGCCTGGGTGGCTCAGCTGGTTAAGTGGCTGCCTTCGGCTCAGGTCATATGATCCCGGCGTCCTGGGATCGAGTCCCACATTGGGCTCCTTGCTTGGCGGGGAACCTGCTTCTCCCTCTGCCTCTGCCTGCCACTCCATCTGCCTGTGCTCACTTGCCCTTTCTCCCTCTCTGACAAATAAATAAATAAAATCTTAAAAAAAAAGTTGTATGGGCAATGCTTTTATCCCCGAATTTTAGTTTACTTTGTTCCAAAAGACATCTAACATTTTTCCATAGTAGATTGCAGATCACTCTCTCCTTTGAGGTATTGTGAATTTCACATTTTCCATCCCTTTTCCATGACATCAGGAGCCAAGTATCCAAACAAATTTCACTTAAACTGATTCATATGGTGATTCTGTACTTTGAAGTTTAGTGTTAATCTTTCATATTATAAAATAATTCTTCAAACCTATTTTAAAGCAATGAAACCAACTGATTTCTTGAAACATTTTCAGTATAACAGGTATTATTGAAGAATTTTAACATTATAAGAATTACCTCTTAGTGGAGGAAAAAAAACCCAACAACTTACTTTCCCTCTGACTATAAGTACTTTTTCTTTTGTGCTGTTTTTCTATCTGTGTCATCCTAGACCATTCTATTCTACGGTTGCTCTTTCTTCCTGGTTGCATTTCTTACTGTTTCTAACCAGTGCTTCACATTTTTTCCTTCTTAGCTGCTTTCTTTCATGGTTTATATGGATATTGCTATCAACAGGATCTCGAGGTCATCAGTAACCCAGTAAGGATCAATTCTGCATTAAAAAGCCCTAGACTCTTACAGACAACTGAAAAACTATCTGCCAGCGCCTTAAGCTTCAAGACTCCTGAGACTCAGCCATGTTCCCCTTATGTACTTACATCTCAAGCTGTCACTCAAGATCATATTCTTTCGGGACACCTGCATGCCTTAGTCCGTTAAGTGTCTGCCTTCGGCTCAGGTCATGATCCCAGGGTCCCGGAATCGAGTTCTACATCGGGCTCTCTGCTCAGCAGGGAGCTACCTTCTCCCTCTCCCTGCTATTCCCCCTGCTTGTGTGCTCTCTCTGACCCCCACCCCCTCCAAATCTTAAAAAAAAAAAAAAAGGTTGTATTCTTTTTCTTTGTTTTTATTGCACTTTAACAGAATGGTGTTCAGGTCACTTGGGCTCAGTTCATTAGATGCTATTGGAGCACTGTTTGCCACAGAAGGTAAACAGTGACTAGAAGAATAAAGAAAATCCCTCCAGGATCCTGCTATCTGATGGGGGTAGACATTCACACAAACAGATTATTTCAGTAAAAAATTAAATGCTAACAGAGGGGTATATTCAGTGGGCAGTGGGAGGACAAAGAAAAGGCATTTAGCTTGATCTAGAGGCTTTAGAAAGGTTTCTGGAAATGATGGCAGATAATTTGAGTCAGAGTCATTTGGTTGCATAGTACTAGAGCACCATGAGGGGTGCACAGAAAGGACTGGAAAGGTGGCCTCTGGGGTAATGCCTGCTATGCCAAGGAGCATCTGCTGTGTTCTATAGGCCATGGGGAGCCATGAAGAGTTAAACAGAGAAGTGCCTTGTGTTTTGGAAATGTCATTCTCACTGGCACATGAAGGATGGCTTGAAAGCAGTGGTTCTCAATGGGCCCTGACTGGCAGCTTCAACATTATCTGGGGACTTGGTAGAAATGCACACCCTCAGGCCCCACCCTAGACCGACTGAATCAGAAACCAGGACTGGGGCCCACCTGTTCATGTCTTAACAAGCTCCCCGGGTGATTTTGATACTGGCCAAAGTTTGAGAACCACTCCTCTAAATCAGCAGGGAACACTTGACAAAGTCTCAGATTAGGGTGCAGCAAGTGAGGAACTCTCCTCAGGTGCAAAATTTAAGGGGGTGCCAAAATCTCAGGGTCCCGATCTTAGGGTCATGAGCTCAGGGTCCTGATGTCAGGGTCGTAAGATCAAGCCCTGCATGGGGCCTCTGTGCTCAGTGGGGAGTCTGCTTGAGATTTTCCCCCTCCCTTTGGCCCACCTCAAGTAAATAAACATTTAAAAAAATCCTCAGTAATCAAGATATTTAATGCAATATTTTAAAAATCAAAATTAATGCCAAAAATTCACAATGCTGTTTGTTCTAGGATGCTGTGTTATTGTGCAATGGGAACAGTTGTTTCCAATCAGCTTGGGGTTCCCAGGGCCCACATAGCTGTCACATTCCCCATCAGGCAGATTGGGTAACCTGGGGTTCAGAGTGAGCTTCATGGGTATGAGAACTGCGCAGCTGTACAGGACCCCACACTTAGAAAGGCTCCACACTTGGCTTAACATTCTTCTGTCACTGTTTTGAAATTCTTCATCAGTTTTGAAGAAGGAGTCCTGTATTTTCATTTTGTCCTGGGCCCTGTAAAGATTCTTCTCTAATGGTTTCTGGAATTCTTTTTGTTTGTTTCCCCCCCTTTAAATTTTACATCAGCATAGAGTGAATTGAGTCTTTTTGTAGTTATTGTTGCAAAACCTTTCATTAACTTTTTATACTTGGCTCAAACTATGAGAGGACGTTCTGATGAGTGTACATAGGGCACACATTTTCCCCTTGGCCCTGTAGTGGTCTGAAGACATTGATTGCCACGACTAAGGGTTGCTACTGACATCTATTGGTTAGAGGCCGGGGTGAGGCTCAACATCTTCCAATGCCAATGACGGCAGTTCCACAACAAGGAATGATCCATCCAATCCCAAATGTCACTAGTGCTGAGGTTAAGAAACTCTGCTCCCCAGGGACAAGTAAGGAGGTTTTAGCAGTGTCTTGAATTGGGGCAGTGACCACAAATATGCAACTATCTACAACCTGGTGATTAATCAGCTGGGAGGGAGTAGAGTTTGAGGGCAAGAATGACCCCCCAGTGTTCTTGCTTACTTAGGGCATGAGCTGGCAGACAGAATTCAGAAGGAAGAGCTAGTTAGGTAGAAGTGAGGCAAACAGAGAGGAGTTTGTGGCAGGACATTAGATGGCGCCTTTTGAAGGCCAGCACCTGAAGCTCTGAAGAGGTGTTCGAGACCTGTCAGCGGTACCCGTTGTGGTCCTCTGTTTTACCCAAACCTCTGAGACAATTCCATCCCTCTCACTTCAGAGAATGGCCATCACAACCAAACCAGGGGACAAGGAAGACACTCTTTGGCTTTGTCTCACGTGACTTCCCTGAAACTCACGGCAGAGAAAGAGTCTTGTGCATTTCAATATGGAAGCCCTCACAAGCTCAGGGCACAGAGTGCATTGTCATGCTACAGCAGTTTGGAGTAGCAGCCTGGGATAACAGGCGAGTCCACGTCCTTTTTCTCTGAGATGAAATAAAGATGCCACAAGTGGGGAGGAGGAAGGACAAGGGCATGTGGAGGAGGCGGAGATGACCAGGGCAACAGTATGGGGGGGCGGGTACCCAATAGACAGGAGCTCTCAGCACTACCCTGGCTCTGCCTAATCAGGAACCAAGGAGCTGCCTTTCTTGATGGTACCAAGGTGCTGTGTCTGGGGAGAACCACCCCAAATCAGCAGCCAGCACACCCCCGACTCCAGCAATGACATCTGTCTCTGGGCGGCCTTCTTACCAATAGCTCAGACCACTTGCAGGTTCCAGGTTATAGGAAAAACTCTATCACCTGTTCTTGGGTAGAGCTGGAGGGATCCGCCGTACATCACAGAGGATGCCAAAGTGATCTCCAAATGCTCCAGTCGTGTTTCTTTTCTTTCTTTTATTTTTTTTAAAGTTTTTTAAAAAATTCATTTATTTGACAGACAGAGATCACAGGTAGGCAGAGAGAGGAAGGGAAGCAGGCTCCCTGCTGAGCAGAGAGCCCGATGCGGGGCTTGATCCCAGGACCCTGGGATCAAGACCTGAGCCGAAAGCAGAGGCTTTAACCCACTGAGCCACCCAGGCACCCCTCCAGTCCTGTTTCATAGGCAAGTTTCTCCGGAACTGTTTTGGGACAAACTTTCCATCATCTTCAATTTTTACATCATCAGATTCACCCTAAATACTTCAACCATCTTTATTGCCGTCAATAAAAGGCAAGGATTTATCTTTGTTGTTTATTTAAGCTTATGGCATACATTTTGTAGCTACAAGATAATCTTCTAGTTTCTGTGTTTTTATTTATTTAAAAAAATTTTTTTGACTTTATTTATTTGACAGACAGAGATCACAAGTAGGCAGAGAGGGGGATGGGGGAAGCAGGCTCCCCACGGGTCCCTCCCCACGTGTCGTGGGGCAGAGAGCCCCATGAGGGACTAGATCCCAGGACCCTGAGATCATGACCTGAGCCGAAGGCAGAGGCTTTAACCCACTGAGCCACCCAGGTGCCCCTAGTTCCTGTGTTTTTAAAACATTTATCTGTTTGTTTCTTTTTTAGCTCTGTACCCCTGGATGCCTTTGAAGGAAGAGATGTTGTTTTGCTCAATATCACATTCCCTAGACCATGGCACAGTGCCCAGGATGTAGTAGAGGTCTGTAGTGGATGGGGTGGTGTGTTTCCTGGTTCCCCTTTCAGGACCAAGGCTCTCATTCCCCTAGATGTGGCTAGTGTAAGCTGATTTGGCTCACTGATCAAATAACTGGTCGATGCAGAAGGACAGAGTTCTTTGTCAAGCCAACTCCAGAGCTCCCAGTAGGATCGACTAAATCCACTGTGGCACAATCAACCCCGTTCAACCCTTTCTCACTACTTCTGCTTCCCTCAAGCCTTCTCCCGGAGTGTTCTCAAGAGCACTCCCCAGAAACCCTCTCTTCTGTAAACCTCTGTCTAGAATCTGTTTCCTGGAAAACAGCTTAAGACAATATTTAATAAATATTTGTTGAATACACGAATGAATGGGCCCTTCCACTGTAAACTGTGAGGTTCCTCATCCTGAGCAGAGATTATTGTGGAAAACCGCTGACCCTTATTTGTATATTCAACATTTTACTTTGTCATCTCCGGCCCTAAAAGTCAGAGACCACACTGAAATCATTCGCCCAGCCTCAGGGGCGTGCTCGACTTCTATGTGATAATAGTATCAATACCCACTTGCTTCAGTTATATTGTCATTTGACCAGCAGAGGGCAGAGGTGACACTTGGAAAGCACTCTTTCTGGACGTAGGTCACATACTCCAGGATGTAACATCAAACCTAAATTACCCATTTAATACCATCAATTCCCAAGCCTTCGTAATTATGGCATTGTTTCATTTTGTAGGAAAGTGTCACCGACACAATTGGCCTCATTTGCATATAAAAAGGAGCGTTCGGGATATAACGGAAAGAGCCCTGAACCAAGCAAGGAAGCACCAGAACCACTGCACACTGGCCGTTTGCTCTATTTGAACTGATTCATCAGTACAATGAGAACCGTGCCTCGCAGGTCTCTTGTGAGGAATACATGAAGCATACTGGGGGCTGGTTAAAGGGACCGCATGTGTTCCTCCCTAGCCCAGGAGAGCTCTCGGTGTGCGGCCCGGGGATGGAGGAGTGGGGGTTGGGACTTTACTTGGCTCCCGCACCGAGGGGTTGGTGGGGGAGGGGGGTTGCCTTGAAGGAGGCCCTGGCTCCTGATACACGCACTCCTGTCCGGGCCAGGCTCCTGGGCACCGCAGAGCAGCTACTCCTCGGCTTGTGCGCGCCTCTAAAGTTTCTTCCCTCCCTGCACGCCGCGATGCGGACAGGCTGTTGTACTTCTTCCAAGAATCCCCAACTTCTGCCCTTGCCGGTGTGTGAGCCGTGAGACCAGGAAAGGAGGGCGGAGTTTGACCGACCTGTTCACAGCCCTGGGATGGTCGCCTCACTGCCTGGATTCACCCATTCCCGCACCGGTGGTCGCCTTTGGGAAGGGACCAGGGCCAGCCAAGGCTTCGAATCCCGTGCCACCGAAAGGCGGGGATCAAAGAGGCCGACGCGGTCCGAGATGCCACTGGACTCCTGGAGCCAGTCGCTTGGGGGCGAGGAGGTACCACCTAAAAGAGCCCCCTGCCCCCGAGGCGAGGAGCTTCTGCAGTCATGTGACCACGAACCCAACCTCTTACGGGCTCCCACCTGGGCCACGCGGTCCTTCTCCCGTTCAAATCTGGGTCAAAGAGTGGCCTGGGACGGGGACCAAGTGACCCACCCCAAAACAAGGCTGTGGCCTAAATTCCGAAGATTTAGCCATGCCAAAGAAACACCAGTATCTTTGAAACTTTATTGTGATGTTTGTATCGTGTGTTCTCTGGAACAGTTTGCTGTGGTTATAAAACAACTAGCAAAACAGCCTGCACTTGTATTTGTTTTCTATTTCAAAATTCCCTGTGCCATGTTTCCCCTCTCCTCAAAAAAATATTTTGGAGAAAAAAAACTTAAAACTCAAAACCCCCGGCAGCATAGGTTTCCTTTCACCAGCCCTGAGGCTGCCTGAGCTAAGGGGGTGGGAACCAGTCAGCCAGTACTGGTGCCTGGCTGGCTTGGACACTGAGGTCAGTGGGGGTGTGCAGCCTGGTGTCTGCTCTCTCCTTTTGCAGTTAGGGAATGTATTAATTTCTTATTGCTGCTGTAACAAATACCACAAACTTAGCTTAAAATACACATTAATTATACTGTAGCTCTGGAGCTCAGAAGGTGCAAATGGGTCTTATCCGGTTAGAAATCAAGGTGTCGGGACGCCTGGGTGGCTCAGTTGGTTAAGCGGCTGCCTCCGGTCAGGTCATGATCCCAGCGTCCTGGGACCGAGTTCCATATCCGGCTCCTTGCTCGGCAGGGAGCCTACTTCTCCCTCTGCCTCTGCCTGCCCCTCTGTCTGCCTGTGCTTGCTCTCTCGCTCTCTGACAAATAAATAAATAAAATCTTAAAAAAAAATCAAGGTGTCAACTGGGCTGTGTTCCCTGTCTTTGAGGTTTTTTAGAGTCTGCCTGCATTTTGTGGCTGGCAGCCCCTCCCTTCCTCTTCAGAGCACACCTCTCTAATTCCTGCTTCTGTTACCACATCTCCTTTTTCCGATGCTGGTCTTACTGCCTTTTTTTTTTTTTTAAAGATTTTATTTATTTATTTTTGACAGAGATTGAAAGTAGCAGAGAGGCAGGCAGAGAGAGAGGAGGAAGCAGGCTCCCCGCTGAGCAGAGAGCCCGATGCGGGGCTTGATCCCAGGACCCTGAGATCATGACCTGAGCCGAAGGCAGAGGCTTTAACCCACTGAGCCACCCAGGCGCCCCCCTCCTGCCTCTTATAAGGACCCCTGTGATGGACCACCCAAGTAGCCCAGGATAATCTCACCTCAAAATCCTTAATCACATCTGCAAAACCCCTTTTGCCACGTAAGGTAACATATTCCCTGGTCCCTGTATTCCCACATGGGCATCTTTGGAAAGACTTGATGCAGTCTACCATAGGGAGTTCTGAAAACTGAGAGTGAGTTGAAGAGGGCTTACAAGAGTAGGGTCAAGTGTGAATGAGAAAAATAACAGACCATTTGTTGAACATGTGTTATGTTCCAGAAACTATGACAGGCAACTTACATGTGTTATCTCATTAAATTCTCACAGTAATGTAGCCAAGTAGGTATTATTACAACTGTTTTTAATTTTTTCGAGATTTTATTGACTTGAGAGAGACAGAGCACAAGCAGGGGCAGTGGGGGAAGGAGAGGGACAAGCAGATTGCCTGCTAACTGGGAGCCCCATTTGGGGCTCGATCCCAGGACCCTGAGATGATGATTTGAGCCACCCAGGTGCCCCTACAGCTGTTTTAATTTTTATTTATTTATTTTTAAAGATTTTATTTATTTGTCAGAGAGAGACACAATGAGAGAGGGAACACAAGCAGGGGGAGTGGGAGAGGGAGAAGCAGGCTTCCTGATGAACAGGGAGCCAGATGCAGGGTTTGATCCCAGAACCAGGCTCAAACCCAGGACCCTGGGATCCTGACCTGAGCTGAAGGCAGATGCATAATGACTGAGCCACCTAGGTGCCCCTCTACAGCTGTTTTTTTTTTAACAGGTGAGAAAACTGAGGCTGAGAGAGGTTAAATAGTTTACTAGTCAGTGGTAAAGCTTCACACTTGGTCTCTTTGAATCAATCCTCTTAATCTCTAGGAAAATCAGTTTTCTCATTTGTGAAATGGAGGTAGTAACTAGCCATAGGTTTGTGTGAGAATTAACTAAGCTGACACGAGTTAAGGGCTGGGGAGATGGTATGGCTCCTGCTGAGTGCCCCAGGAGTGACAGCTGTTATTGTTACTGTCTGTCAGCCCTAACCTGCCTCAGTCCCTCGCAGCTCAAGTATGTCCTTGTCTCTCCAACAGGCACAGCCTCACCCAATTCTAAGCCAATTCTGACCAAGATAGGCAGAAGCCCTGACAGAGTAGTTCCAGGCAAGAAGAGCTCTGTTAGCTCTAAATTAGAATGCTATCACAGAGCTGGTACCATGAAATAGTAAGGCAGAGCATTCAGTTGAAGAAAGAAAATACTATTTTTTGTGTATTATTTTTAAAAGTAAGTTGAATGGTCCTATTTCGTCGCCTTTCTCCAGAAGTGCCCATAGAAGTGAATTGAGCTTTGTCTGAAAGGGGCAAGGGTGTTGACTATGTTAACTTATACCCCAAAATGTCCACCATAGCTATTCCACTGTCTCTCCACTCAGTGCTGCCCGAACCTCAAGACCACCATGAGTGTCTTCATTCCGACCACGATCCTAGAAACCACCCTCTTGCCTTTCATTTATTGCCGGCACTTAATTAGTTACTGAGTTCTGTGGACCATGCCTCTTAATCATCTTTTCAAACCACTTAGGTACCTTTCACGTCTAGAGCCCGCCAGTACAGCAGTTGAAAACGAGTATTTGGGTTATTAAACTTTGTATCTCCAAAAATTCACCCCAAACTGGCCAGGCGGCTCATGTCTTCAAGGCTAAAACAACTTGTCCTGGGCTTCTCATTACAGACATAGAAAATGAGAATGTGGAATAGCCTAAGGATGAACGGAGAGATGGTATGTGTAGGGGTCCCTAGCTGTGGCCTGGCTGATCTGAAGGCTGAGGGATCATGATGTTGGTGTATCATTGACCATTTTGTAACACCACCAGTCTGCTTAGCACACGATTTGGAAAGTTCAGATCTAGTTCATTTCTTTTGTGGCTGGGCCATGCTGGGATTTAAGATAAACTGTTACCTGGCTGTTGGAGTGAGTTTTGGGTTCCCTTGCCTATCTACTGAGAATCAGTCTTTACTTCCATTGGGCTACTGCTTTATGAGCCTAGATTCCTGATCTGGAGCCCTGCATATCATTCACTTGGCACACTGTTCACCCCAGTGGCCAGGACCTCTTCTCTATATATGCAGGTGCTTGCTGACAGCCAGCTGTAAGTGGAGAGCCCAGAATGAGGTTGCTCATGCTCATTTGGTATTACTGTCACTGGAATTCTTCTGTCCCTAATATCATCTATATGCATTAAACCCAAATCACCAATATTGGATTAGCTAGCCACCCTCATGGGTGTCTTGCTTATACCTCAGGGAAAAAGAAAGGTATCATGGCAGCTCCTAGAAAGCAACAGTGTAGATATTAGAAAAAGAATAATCCATTCAGAAACCTAAAGCATGAAATTGGGATAATATTAATAAATATGGGAATCAAAAACTCAACACAATCTTTCCTATTCCAATAAATTAGAACGATGTTTTATAAACTCTTTTCTCCCCTTGCAGTACCCAGTATAGTAGAGACCTACTCTGTAAAGTTTATATCAAGCTTTCCATCTCTTCCTGTCCCAGGTTTGTTCAGATGTCCCAAAGAAATGATGGTAGGCATCTGCTAGTCCCTTTCATGTGGAGGGCTGAGAATTGGGACTGTCATCCAACTGGGTGATGCAAAACTTCCTCAACTGTCCTCCTAGATAAAGTCCATATGTAGGCTCCCAAATGATATCTGGTTCTGGGTGTCAGAATAATGTGGGGGAAATGAGATTGCTTTTTAAAACAAGAAGGAAAATCATTTGTTTTCAAAGGCATTTTAATCAAGGATGGTGCTACGTATTTAAAATTTTTGTTTTTCCATCTGTGCCCTACACAACTGTCGCCTTTCTTTAAAATGACAGTTAATGAATGGATACCTGGGTGGCTCAGTCAGTCAAGCGGCTGACTCTGATTTCAGCTCAGGTTATAACCTCATGGTTATGAGATGGAGCCCCATGTCAGGCCCCACACTCAGAGCAGAGTCTGCTTGTCCCTGTCCCTCTCCTTCTGTTCCACTCTCTCTGCCCACTTCTTGGCTCACATGCATACAAGTGCTCTCTCCCTCCCTCTCTGTCTCAAATAAATAAAATAAAATAAAATGACAGTAACATAATTCAAATAGTAAAAAATGTTAACTTTTTTTTTTTTTGGTAATTACAAAAGCAGGCCCTAAAAGAAAAGTTTATTAACCCAGAGTTACATTAAAGACAGTTGAAGAAGAAAAAATGTTCACTCAATCTAACTAGCCTGATAAACTACTTTTCCCAAACACATTCTCTTCCAACCCTTATTCATCGTACCTGTATTTTTATGAAATTGTAAACATAATGTATACGTAATTCTCTGTTCCAATATTTTCAGGTCATATTATTTTATAAATATTTTTTCCTTATTACTTAATTTTTGAATTACTTAAATTTTCTTTAAAGATTTGATTTTTTTAATGTAAAAAGTATAGGCAGCAATGATGCTGAATTTTAAAAACACAACACTGAAAACAATCCCATTTACAATTGCACCAAAAATAATAAAATAGTAGGAATAAACTTAACTAAGGAAAGACCTATACCCCAAAAACTATAAAACACTAATGAAAGAAATTGAAGAGGACACATAAATAGGTATTTTATGCTCATGAATTGGAAGAACCAAAATTATTAAAATGTCCATACTACTACCCAAAGCAATCTACAGATTTAATGCAATCCCTATCAAAATACCAACATTTTTCACAGACCTAGAATAAAATTGAACAAAACACACATACACACAATACCGAGCAATTTTCATAACCTTCTATTTGAATGTTATATTTCATAGGATATTAACAAGTTATTCTAACATACTTTTGGATAGGAAGTTAAGAAGCTGAAACTTCTTTGTAGCCGTTTACTTTTCTCTATGAATGCTATATTTCACAGGAAATAACATGCTATTATTCAGACAATGCAGAAATACCATGGAAAATGAAGGCCTCCTATAATTCCACTCCTGAAAACACCACTGAGTACAATTTGGTGAATATTCATCCTGGCTGAACTCCTTATTCAAAGGAGGAAATAATTCCGTAGTTTGCTGCCACATAGTGGTAAAGTAAGCATCACTGCCCATGAACACTAAAGAACTTGTGAGCCATTGCCCTAACCCAACAAATATTTGCTGAGCTACTTATGCTCAGCACTGCGCTAGGCACTAGGGAATCTAGAGATGGTCCCTGTCTTGGAAGGACTTGGAGGAAGACTGACAAGCATACAAATAACTGACAAAATGGTAATGTTATAACTGAGACAAAAATCTAAGTATGGCAGAACAAGGGATTTCTTGCCAGGTTTCACTGAGGAGGTGACATTTGAGAAGGGTCTTCACGTGTGCCGAAGTTTCTCAGAATATGGGAATATGAAAGACCCTCCCAGCATAGAGCAGAGGATAGCACATCAAAGGGCAGTGCTTTCAGGGACTATTAAGAAGGTCACTCAAGCTGGAGCCCTGTGTATGGGGAAGGAAGTCAAGAGTGTCGCATGGAAGACAAGCCACTAGCTCTTAAATAGGGAAGGGATCAGACTGGCTTAGAAAGAGAAAGTTTGGGGACGCCTGGGCGTCCCAGCGTGCTGGGATCGAGTCCCACATCGGGCTCCTTGCTCGGCAGGGAGCCTGCTTCTCCCTCTGCCTCTGCCTGCCACTCTGTCTGCCTGTGCTCGCTCTCTCTCTCTTCCTCTCTCTCTGACAAATAAATAAAAAAAAAAGAGAAAGTTTGAAGAACATCTAAAATTTCCTTCCTCACAATAAAACTAGTTTTATGTTTAAATTCTGTGCCATATTCTGTGAAAATATATGTCATTAAAGGCAAACAACTTTGTAAGAAAACATGAGCATTAACGTCTCCTTTAAGATATACTGTGGAATCACATTCAAACCACTCTTAAATCAATCATTCTGTAGTTGTGATTCCTTAGTGAGTATATTTTAATCATTGAGGAACACCCAACAGATGTGCTACAGTACTGGGGTAGCTAGCCTCCAAAATGGCACTCCCAATTCTATTGGCCTCCTGATAGTCACACTGCTGTGTCATCCCTTCTTACAATGAATAGAGCTAAACTCTGTGACTAATAGAACGTTGTTGAAATGGTGTGTAACTTCTGTGGCTGGGCCATCGAAGCCATTGAAGCTTCTACCTTATTGTCACCGGCTCACCATTCTGTAAGAATGTTTAAGCAGTTTGGTGAGAAGCCCACATGGAAGGAATTGAGGCCTCCTGTCAACAACCAGAGCCGCTGGACTAAGTCAGTGGTTCTTCCTGCCCCAGCCAGATCTTCCAATGACTGCAGTCTTGCAGACTGAGCCACATACAAGGCTAAATTTCTGACCCATAGAAACTGTGAGAGTGAAAATGTAGTGTTTTAAGACATTAGCTTTTGGGGTAATTTATGATGCACCAAGACAAATAACAGAAGAACTTTGCTTTCTTTCATTGACTGAGGGATAAACATACTAACAAATAACAAATTTAGGGGCACCTGGGTGGCTCAGTCATTGAAGCATTTGCCTTCTCAGGTCGTGATCTTGGTGTCCTGGGATTGAGCCCCAAATCGAGCTCCCACTCAGCGGGGAGTTTGCTCTCCGTCTCCCTCTAACTGCAGTTCATGCTTTCTCTCTCAAATAAAACAAATCTTGAAAAAAAAAACAAAAACTTATTTTATTAACAAGAGTTCATCTTATATTAAAAAATGACACAATGTTCATGTCCACAGCTCTAGTATATGCTTTTGGACTTCATTTTAAACACGAAATTATGCAATAAGGCTTTTTATGTGGGATTCTTTAATTATGTAAATCATCATGTACTGCTGGCAGATTACCACAAACTATTTTTTTAGGAGGTAATGGGACTATAAAACTGACAGACTATTATGCTTTTAATTTATGCAAAGCAATACTTATAGGAGAAACTTAGCTTGGATCAGTATGAATTATGGCTTGTACAGAGACTTTTATGAACAAGTATTAAATAAGTATGCAATTAAGGCCCTTGTTTGTGGTTTTCAGAA
Organism: Mellivora capensis; assembly: GCA_004024625.1. NCBI lineage: Eukaryota > Metazoa > Chordata > Mammalia > Carnivora > Mustelidae > Mellivora > Mellivora capensis. The sequence continues at coordinate 32,372 of PISX010009416.1, forward strand.
ATCAGATCAATTATTCAAATGTCCAAGATTTTAAAAAAAATCACTATGTGTGAAAATGTGTCATTAAATAAGCATTAAAAAAATCCATTCCCTAATTGAGGGGAAAATGCTGCTCCAAACAGGTACGTATTTCCAAAGCTACACTACACAAAACAAAACATGGATATATTATTTTTCATGATTTTATGTAGTCCACTTTTGCAATGAGATGTCATTTAAGTGTTTTTACACTTTTATATACTAGGGATTATGGGATTCCTTAAAAATTCCTTTGGGATACATTTTTACAAATAAAATAAATAGTTACTTAAAAAAAAGTTCATGGCCCAAATTCTCATGGTGTATTCTAGAAAACCTCAAACAGAGAATTTAAGGTGGTTTCAAGCTGGTAGTGCCAGGTGGCTACAAAAACAATAGGATATCTTCTCCAAACATGTTACTATTAGAATCTTCAAAACCTAAATCTTCATTGCCTCTACTTCCCATAGAGTTACCACTCCATTTATTTCACCCTGTGTAATGGAAGTACTAGATTTATTTCTACTTGATCTTGCCATTTCCTCTCCCAGCCTGTTTTTTTTATCAGCAATTGGATATTTTTATTTTTTTATGCTTAACATTCAAATATAATCTCTCCTACTCATATTCTCCCAGCCTGTTTTAAACCCATTCTAATCCACTTCAAATTTTTGCCCCATCACTATAACCGGCAATTTCATCCTCCCCCCTTGTTCAAGCCAGAAATCTTGGGACCATCTTGACTCCTCTTTTTTCATACCCTCCTATCTTATCCTTCAGAAAAAACTGTTAGCTTAGTTCCAGATCACAATCCAGAATCTGTCTACGCCTCACACTTACTTTGCATTGCTACCACCCTGGTCTTAGCCACTAGCATCTTGCTAGCCTAGTTTACAAGAGTAGCTTCCTCACTCACTGACCGTCCATCTTCCACTACAAAGTAGTACCTCCAATGACTCTATGTAGATAACCCAATTACTCTTCTGCTCAGAACGACTCCCATTTCACTGAGAGAATCCTCTTTCACTGAAAGTAAAAGTCCTTACAATGGAGAATCAGGCTTTACATCATTTAACTCCCCTTGTCCCATTCCCTACAACCTACCCTCTTAACTCATTCGGCTCCAGCCACACCCGCCAACTTGCATAGCATCCGCCTCTGCGTCGGGATCTTACCCCCCACACCCACCCTCTGTCCCAGCTCCTGGCGTAGTGCTCGGGACCTAGTTATTTATTTCTAAGCGAACGAATCATCTGATGATTTTAATTTTCTGCGGAACATACATATTCCAAATAGGGTGTAACTTTCCAGAATGGCAATCCCTGGACAATTGGTGCTCAGGAACTATTTGCTGAACCAACAAACGCACTCGGGGATACGTCAGTTTATTTCGACGCATCTCATTTTAGTTAAATTCTTAAGAGTGGCTTCTGCTGGGGCACCTGAGTGGCTCAGTGGGTTAAAGCCTCTGCCTTCGGCTCGGGTCAAGACCCCAGAGTCCTGGGATTGAGCCCCGCGTCGGGCTCTCTGCTTGGCAGGAAGCCTGCTTACCTGCCTCTCTCTGCCTGCCACTCTGCCTACTTGTGGTCTCTGTCTGTCAAATAAATAAATTTAAAAAAAAAAAAAAAAAAGAGTGGCTTCTGCTTAAGGCCCGAACGACCCGCAGGCTCTACGGTCGCTGGTTCCCGCAGCCCGGAGGCAGTTGTCTCTCCTCCGCGCTGGGTAAGCTGCGTGGGAGAAGGGTGGAATGTCTGGATTGAGGCGCAGGTGCTCCCCGGTACTCCAGGTCTAGACTACCCTAAGGTGAAAGGAGCCGGTCAACTTCCAAGCTGCGCACACTTTAAAGTCGGAACCTACCCAAATCCACCCACTAACACCCGCTCCGGATGACATCACCACCGCTCCGAACTCCTTATTGGAAAAGCTCAGTCACTCAATTCTCGCGATGACTCCTGTACCAGGCCCCCTTGCTTCCCTCCCATCGCTCCGACCCGGTAGTCAACAGACCACGTTGCGAGCCACGGAGACATCGCAGAACTAGACCAGCTCCTGTACTCGTCTAGACGGCTGCGACTCTTCTTAGACGCTCACGGGCACGAGGTTTGGCTCCCAGGCATCTTGTCTGCCAGACCCGCGGTAGCGCGCGACTCCCCACAGCTTGGCTCCACCGCTTTGCTAGGGCCGCCGGGTGCTTCGCACCAATTCTCGTCCTTTGCTATCGCGAGAATTTGGCAGTGGCTTTACCGATTTCCGGTCGCTTAGGTCTCCATGGAGACAGCACTTTCACCAGTGCGTTTGTGTTTGGGGGTCACCTGTCGCTCTCCGAACTCCACGTGGTTCGGAAATTACCTAGAGATTGTTCGTGGGAGTCAGCCAGAAAGGTGTAGATGGCAGTGAAGCAGCGGTCAAAAGGGAAGCAGCCAGGGGGACTTAGCAATACAACTTGCTGACCTATCTTCTGGCGGCTGGAGTAGTGGTGTAGGGTGGGCACGGGATTTTACCCAACTGGGGAGACCCAGGTCGTCAAGACAAACGTTTAGGCATCCGTTGAGCACGCATAAGCACCGAACCAATTTTTGTGTAGTCTTGAGGGTTCCACCATCAAATCCTGTTGTAAACTTACTCACCATTCACCAGAGAATAGTCTCCCTAGTTATGTCTCTATCCCTTCTTAAGTTTGTGTATTGGTTACTTTTCTAGGAAGTGATCCCCAGTTATTACCCTAGATCTAATCAAGTCACTTTTCACATACTTACCTTGTCTTGCCATTATCTGTGTCCATTTTTATTATCATTTTCTGTTAAGTGTTTTTTCACATGCCATTGCTGTATCGGTTTCTTACTTTGCAGATAGGCCGTAGGTTCTTCAGTGTCAGGACTACCTTGTCACTTAGATACCGAATATACATACCAGGTAGTGCACTTTTCTGTTGTTGAAAGCATACATCTCTGACAATGTTTATTAACTTATTCATTTGTTTATCCACCAAATAATTATTAAGCACTGATTATATGCCAGGTACTGTTTTAAGAATTGATAATTAAAACAGTGGATAAAACAGATTGAAGTTGCTTCCTTCGTGGAGTTTATTACTAGGGGAGACAGACAATATGCAAATAAATGAGTTATTGTAATTTTAGGTACTAGTAGTACTATGAAGGAAGTAAAGTAATGGAAATGATCTGTGGCATTTTAGATGGGTAGAGTGGTCATGGAAGGCTTCTCATAGGAGGTGTTGTTTGAAAAGAAACTTGAAAGATGGGGAAAAGATCTTGCAAAGATCACGTGGAACAAGCATTAATAGGCAGAGGTATGAGGAAGGGCAAAGTGCCTTAGATGGTGAAGAGAAGATTGATTTGTGATGAAAATGCAGAGGAAGGCAGGACCAGATTACTTGTGGCCTTGAGGGCCAGGGTCTCAAGTTGGATTTTATTCTCAGTGTAACTGGAAGCCCTTGGAAAGTTTTAAGCAGGAGAGTAATTAGATTTGATTAAAGTTTTAAAAAGATTGCTCTGATGACGGCGAAAAGAGGGGACTCCTCAGAAACAAGAGAGAGGAGAGGAGACCAGTTGTGGGTCTGTTGCAGGAGTCCAGATGCAAAGGGATCATTCAGATTCTGCTGGGGTATGTCCAGGGTTGGGACAATTCTCTGTTTACAAGGCAGTCCATTTCACAGTTGGACCAGAGAGTTCTTCCTTTGTATTGGGCTGGGATCTGCCTTCCTGAAACTTGCACTGACTTTTCCTTGTTCTGTAGCAAGATAGAATACATCTCCTCTTTTTCTGACAGTCCTACAACAACTGCACCTGCTCTGTAGCACTTGTCCTGTCCTCTTTTCTCCAGGCCAAATACCTTTGGTTAAGTGGAAAGGCACTGAGGTTAGTTGGGCCCAGTTTACTTTTGGAAAAACCATGCTGGTTTGTTATTGTTATTACTAAAATGAAGGTTGGCTGTATTTTAAAATACAAAGACTGGGCCATAAAAGGTAAGACTAGACAATAATAAACTCTTGTTGAGCTTAAAAAATGTTTTTCTTTTATGACGCAGAAGTTCTTTGACCAGTGGTTCTCCACCTGAGGCCAGTTTGCTCTCCAGGAGACATTTGGTAATGTCTGGAGGTATTTTTTGTTTGCCATAACTTGCGGGGAAGGGGATGCTACTGGCATCTAATGGGTAGAGGCCATGAACCTGTTAAACATCCTACAATGCACAGAACAGCACTGCATAGCAAAAAATTATCTGGCCCCAAATGCCACTAGTGCTGAGGTTCAGAAATCCTGAATTAGACAATGCTTTAAACTCTTCTTTTTTGCAGTGACTGCTATTAATTCTATTTAACATGGGTGTAAAAAAGAAGAAAGAAATGCGAGTAACTGCACTGACCATTTGCCATCAAGACCTTGAAACTTTGAGATGTAAGTGATTTTTGACTTAATTTGTTTGCTTCTTTTCTGGATTGTAGAGTATTTCTGTCTCTGAGACTCACTACCACATGCTGTTCAAACTCTTGCTGTGTACTTTTTCCATGTTCTTTTCATTCAGTTTTGCATGTAAAGTGGTTTCCTAAAAATTTTGTCTCTGAATTAAGCTCTGTCTGCTTTTTTTTTTGTTTGTTTATAAGTACTTAGATTTTTGATAATGCATAACAAAGGCAAACTCATATGCATACACTGTTAAATCCTTAAAGAAATTTTTGTGTGTGTATTATTTAGCTTTGGCTGATGTGGAAGGAAAGAATCTAGCTTCTTTGCTGTTACATTGTGTACAGCTCATGGATGGAGTGTCACAAATCCATTATGTTAAACAGGTAAGACTGCATTGATATTCATGGATACATGTTGAAGAATATCATGCTGTTATGGACTTCTAAAATTAACTAACAGTTTTTGGCTTCCAATTATTTAATATCAATGTATCATTAAAGAATATGTTTGTTTTTTTTCCCTTTTCTGTTTGTTGTATAATCTCATTTTATTCACAGTATTGGTAGAAGCCATACTCAGTCCTCTACCACCATTGGAGCTGTAAAAAGATAGGACAGTGAGCCAACTGTGCATGCCTTTCTTTTTTGTGTGTGTGCATACCTTTCTTGTGAAGAGAAATTTTAAAAAATTATTTCTGTTAATTTGAAACCTTAAAACTTTTTAGCAGACACATTAAAAAGTTAATTTAAAATGTGAAAACTGTCTTTACCAGTATTTCTGTGTTAGGGTTTACCATTTGAACTTGCATAATTTTTTTGGAAAGCAATTAAATATATTACTGGCTTTTCAATAGTGCTGTGGAATTCCTATACCTTAAGCCATTAACAAGTCTAATTATTTTTTTTTTTGCTTTTATATTTGAGTTTATTTTTCATTTAACTTTTAAAACACTACTCTAGTTGAATATTAAAACAAAAACAATAACAAGTAGTGAGCTATGATTATAGTCTTTCACTAACAAGTCTAATTCTTAATAGAGGTGGGTCTGGAGGGTAAACTGGGAGTTGGGATATGGGTTAAAAAGGTTAAAAAATACTAAACTAGGTGTTTAAATCGGTATCCTTTAACAGTGCAGGCTAGAAAACATTACATGCCATAAATGAGACTTCAAAGAGTATTTGAAACGCTATTACTTTGCTGTATATACTTGATAATAGAAAAAGTTACTATGACTTTGAATTTTTTGGATTGTAGATTGTGCCTTTACTGGAGAAGGCAGATAAAAATGGCGCACGTGATCCCACTATTCGAAGTTGTTTGGATATTTTAGCAGGCATTTATCTTTCTTTGAGTGTAAAGAATCCCTTGAAGAAAGTCTTGGCAAGGTAAGGAGAAAAAGGAAAGGAAGTTAAGCATTATAAATGTTCAGTTTGACCAAAAGTAAACAGTATTTAAAATTCTCCTGGTTTGGTAAAACTGAACTAAAGTACGTCACTAACAATTTCATTTATATGGTCTCTACTTTGTTTACTTATGACAACTTTTTAAAAATGTAGACTGGCTTTTAGGTCATAGGCCTTAATAAAACAGGCTATGGGATATAGTTTGCTGACTCCTGGTTTAGTCCATTTATGTTAGTGCATTTATTGGTTAAGTTTAATCTGTCATCTTGCTATTTTTCTTCTGTTTTTCCCATTTGTTCTTTAAACATATTTGTAATTACATAGGTAATACAAGAATATATGCTTGATGTAAAGACATCAAGCAATGTAGAAGTGAAAAAAATAAGAAATGAGCCTTCTGTTTCACTCTCGCTTATCTTACTTTTTTTAGGAAAGGTCATCACTTAACATTTTGGTATCTATCTCTTTAGACCTTTTCTTTGGGTTTAGTGTGTGTGTTCTGTAGCTTGTTTTTTCACTAAAGAATGTTTTAGAGATAGTTTCATGTCAGCATAGTCCGTATTCTTTTTTTTTAATTGTGTGAAAAAACACACAACATAAAATTAGCCATCTTAACCATTTTTGAGTGGTAAGTATATTTACGTTGTTGTGCAGTGGATCTCCAGAGTTTTTCATCTTACAAAACTGAAACTATATACATTAAACAGTAAATCCTCATTTCCTCCTCCCCCAGCCCCTACCACAATTCTACTTCCTGTTTTTATGAATTTGATTACCTTAGTTACCTCATATGAGTGGAATATTTGTATTAGTCATTTTTTATTTTTGATTGGCTTATTTTACTTAGCCTAATGTTCTCAAGGTTCATCCTTGTGGTAGCATGTGGCAGGACTTTTGTCCTTCCTAAGGCTGAATTATATTCTATCATCCATTTGTACCACATGGTATTCATTCATTCATCTGTTGATAGACATCTGGGTTGCTTCCTCCTCTTGGCTATTATGAACAATGCTGGTAAGAACATGGGTATTTAAATAACTCTTTGAGATCCTGCTTTCAGTTCTTTTGGCTATGTACCCAAAAGTGGGATTACTGGATCATATGGTGATTCTATTTTTAATTTTCTGAGGAACCTCCATATTGTTTTTCGTAGTGTCTGTACTATTTTATGCTCCCACCAAAAATCCTTATCCTTATCCATCCTTCCTTCCTTTCTTCCTACCTTTCTTTCTTTTTTTCAAGATTTTATTTATTTGACAGAGAGAGAGACACAGTGAGAGAGGGAACACAAGCAGGGGGTGTGGGAGAGGGAGAAGCAGGCTTCCCGCAGAGCAGGGAGCCCAATGCAGGGCTCCATCTTAGGACCCTGGGATCGTGACCTGAGCCAAAAGCAGACGCTTAACAACCAAGCCACCTAGGCACCCCGAGTCCTTATATTTTCTTACAGCTAAAATTTTCTATAATATGGATATACCAAAATTTTTATGTACTGAGTTACATATTATTTAATCACTTTCCATTGATATTTAGTTTGTTTTGTTTTCATTATTCCAACAATGATACAGTGATATTCTTAATTATGTATATAAGTGTTATATGTATTTACCTGAGATAAATTCCTGTAAATGGAATTTCTTTATCAAAAACATTGCTAACTTGTACTCCCCCAAAAGTATTCCAGTTTATATTCCTACTAACAGTGAACGAGAGTGCCAGTATCTTCATATCTTTCTAACACTGGGTAATACCAATCTTTAAACAATCTAAAATATAACAGATAAAAAAGTAATACTGTGTTTTACTTTTCATTTCCCAGATTACTAGTGAGATTGAACATTTTTTAATATGTAGAGTTTGACTATTTGTGATTATATGTCTTTTGTATGTTTCCTTGTTAGAATGTCTTTTCTTTTTATGTAAGTAAATTTATCTAATGTGTCAAAAAGCAAATGATCAGGGGTGCCTGGGTGGCTCAGTTGGTTAAGCATCTGCCTTTGGTTCAGGTCATGATCCCAGGGTCCTGGGATCGAGTCCCGAATCAGGCTCCCTTCTCAGTGGGGAGCCTGCTTCTTCCTCTCTTTCTGCCCCCTGGCTCATGCAGTCTCTCTCATTCTCTCTCTGTCTCAAATTTAAAAAAAAAAAAAAAAAAAATCTTTAAAGGAAAAAAAAAAAGCAAATGATCAGATACTGGCCAGTTCTAGGGTTTTGGGGAAGTAGTCAGCAGTCTCATCAAAGATCTTGATGTTTTCCATTTTTGCCCATTTGTTGGCCATATCTTCCCTCAGAATTACAAGGAGCTGTAGCAGTTGCAGCCACTTCAGCTAGACATGACAGCATCCAGAAATAAAAAAAGGACATTTTCTTTTTTCCATCTCCTTTTATTGGAGAGAAAAACATTTTGCAGAATGTCCCAGGAGACTTCCTATCACTTTCTGTTGTCAAGATTGGGTCATATACCCCCTTTTGGTTGTAAGAATGGCTGGGAAGCAAGACTCTCATACCTTTGGCTTCTGTAGTGGGAGGTGGGTTCTGCCACTAAAGAAGGGCTTGGGTATGAGATCTCTTTCTAGATTAGGTACTAGATATCCCTTTGTTTTATTACTTATCTTTAAACTTTCTTTATGATGTATTTGCTTTACAAAAATTAGAATATTTTTCTTGGTAAACCCACTAATATTTTTCTTTGAATAGATTTCTGAGTTTCATGCCTTCCTTAATGTATGCTTTCTCTACTATAAGATCATATAAAATTACTTGCTTGTCTTTATTAAAATACTTCATCTGGAATTAAACTTTGAGTGGAGTGTAACTTAGAGATCCAATTTAGTTTTCGATAATGGGGACCCACTTATTCATAAGCTTTTGAATAGTCCATCTTTCCCATGTATCTGGAATGCCATTTTATTATGTTCTGTGTTCCTGTATAAACAAACACAGATTTGATTTTAGATTTGGGTCTGTTTGTTTACTCACCAACATCATACTTTTTTTACTATAGTTTGATAATGTAGTTTGATTATATGCTGGAACAAGTCACCCTCTGGGGACGACTTCTTCAGACTATTCTATTTCCAAATTCTTTCTCTTACAGAAGAGCTTTAGAAGTGTTCAGTCATATTTTTTAAAAAGTGCTTACTGGTTTTGATACAGATTAAGTGAAGCAAAATTGACACTAAATTGAATTTATCTATTAAGTAAATTTTTTTGCCTTTCTACTATATGTCAAGTAAGTATTCCAGGCATTGAGGTTATAATGAATAAAACATTTTAGAATAGAGGTTAGATACTTTTTTAAAAAAGATTTATTTATTTTAAAGATTTTTTAAAAAAGATTTTATTTATTTGACAGAGAAAGAGAAATCACAGGTAGGCAGAGGGGCAGGCAGAGAGCGAGGGGGAAGCAGGCTCCCCGCTGAGCAGAAAGCTCAATGCGGGGCTTGAGCCGAGGACCCTGGGATCATGACCTGAGCTGAAGGCAGAGGCTTAACCCACTGAGCCACCCAGGCACTCCAAGATTTATTTATTTTAGAGAGAGAGAGTGAACAAATAGGGAAGAAGGGGCAGAGGGAGAGGGAGAGAGAATCTCAAGCAGACTTCCTGCTGAGCCAGGAACCCGGTGCTGGGCTTGATCCCTTGACCCTGAGATCATGACCTGAGCCGAAATCAAGAGTTGGAAGCTTGACCAACTGAGCCACCCAGGCACCCCTGGAAGTTATGTTCTAAGAACAAGATTGAAAATAAATAATCAAAATATATAGGATTAGATTAAATGAATGCTATGGAGAAAAATAAAGCAGCGAGGAGGAATGGGAATACTAATGCTGGGGTGAAGGTTACAATTTAAAATGTGGAAGTCACTTAAGATGTCTTTGCTCAAATGTCATTGTTAAGGTGATATTTGAGATTGACCTGCAAGGGATGAGGAAATGATTATTGGGTCTATTTGAGGGAAGCATGTTAGGTGGAGGAAATAGCAAGAGCAAAGGCTTTGGTATATCATTGCAACAAGGAAGGCTATGTAGCTAGAGCTAAGTGAACGTGGATTAAGATGAGGCTGGAGAGATAATGGTGGCGTTAGAGTGTGTGGAGTCTTGTAAGTCATTGTCAGCACTATGGCAACTAATTTGAGAGGGACATTGTTGGACGATTTTAGGCAGAGGACTAATATGGTGTTTTTATAGTATCACTCTGGCTACTCTGTTGAGGAGGGAAACGAGATAGAAGCAAGGCATTCCAGTGATTGTGGCATGAGGTTAAAATTTTCTGGCTGTATTTTGAAGGTGTAGTTCAGTATTCCTTCATTTGTATGATTCCCTCCCCACTCCATATATCCACTTGCTACATGGTTATGAAATATTTAATACTTGGTTCTTTTTCTAGCTCACTAAATGGCCTACCTGAATTTTTCCTAACTGAGGCTGTACAAAGTTTTACTTCTCGTCTTCAGGAAGAATTGAATACTACTGATCTATACTCTTACAGGAAAGTAATTGACAATATATCTTCCTGTATGGAGAACTTTGACTTGGGTAAGCCAGCTCTTGTGTAGTATTTTTTCTATCATTACATCCTTGTTTTTAAATGACATTAGATTTTGGTCCTGGAGCTCCTTACCAGTGTTAATTTTTTTATCTCCACAGGTAGAGCAGGAGTTAATAATCTTCTTAAAAATGGTAGGTCCTGTTATTTTATTTTATTTTGAGGGAGTAACTGCTTGTATGAGTCATTTTGGAACTGGTTCTTTTCTCTTTCTTGGCAATGGGCAGAGTCTTGCAGATTACTAGAGTACATCATGCCCCTTCCTTTTGAGTTTCTACCTCTATACCATGATATCATTATAGGTGACACTAACTTAAAATATTTTCTTATACTGACATTGTACTTTACAGTTTTAGGTTCTGCTTTGTCATTATGTGTTCTTTTTGTTTCAGTGCTCCATTTTCTGCAGAAGAGTTTAATTGAAATATCAGAAGAAAATAGGCGAGTATTATGTGCTCACATGCTTGTGCGTCTATGTGAATGTACGCTTGTAGTTGTGTATTGTCTTCGTACAAGGGATATTTTTAAAAAATTCCAGAATGTGCTTCATTCCATCCCTGTTATATTAGTCCTGATTATTGAAATTTATCTTTCAGAAGTTTGATATTTAATTTAACCAATCAAATAAATTCTTAGGAGAATATGAGAATGAGCTTCTTTCTCCCCAAGTGTTCCTTTCTGATAGCATCCTGTTCTTATTTTATGAGTGAAATATCTTGTTATCTTTATGAGGATATTAATGATAGTTTTTTTTTTAATAGTTTCTTATCTTTATATAGTACTATTTCTTTTAAGTTGCTTTTTTTCTGTTTGATGCTTTCACTTTGCTAGATGCTCTCATCAGAAATCTGGTGATTTTTGGCCAAGTGCCCATATTTAAGGATGGGTACTGAGAGTTGATTTGAGTCTGTGCATATGGGTGGGGTTGATTACAGGTTTTATTGTAGGCTAATTTAGCTAGGTTACTGCTTTGGGAAATCTCTGATATCAATATCACTAGGTCTTTTTGCATGGGTAACAGATTCTCCATGAAATCAAACCATTGACTTAATATTCTGGCTGCTGAGGGAGTGAAGAAAGATTAGGTTGTGGCATTTGGCATTCATTGTTCATATGGTTACCTAATTCTCTTGTTTGCAATATGGTGTTCCTGGCTTATCTGTGCATGTTGTTTTACTTTCTCTAGAGGTAAGCCAGTTGTAGCCAGTAGCCAGTTGAGAATAGACTGAAAGGGGTGGCAAGGATAGAAGCTGGGAGACCAGTTAGGAGACCATTGCAGTAATCCCAGGGAGAGATGAGAGTGACTTAGGCCAGGAGTGGCAGTGGAAGTGGACTAATTCTGTGTGTATTTTGAAGGTAGGACCAACAAGATTTTCTTACGGATGGGGTAGGGAAGAGAGAAGTCAAGGATGATGACCAAGTTTTTGTAGGGTAGAGATCCCAGCAGGTGGAGCAGGTTTGGAGTTGAAGATGAGTTCATGTAGTTTAACATGTCTGTTAGACATCCAAGTGCAGATATCAATAAGAAGTTGCATTTGCAAGTCTGGGATTAGCAAGAGAGGTTCAAGCTAGAGATACAAATTTGGGAATCATCAGTATGTAGATTATAATTTAAAGTTTGTGAGGTAGGGGCGCCTGGGTGGCTCAGTGGGTTAAAGCTTCTGCCTTCAGCTCAGGTCATGATCCCAGGGTCCTGGGATTGAGCCCCATATCGGGCTCTCTGCTCTGCAGGGAGCCTGCCTCTCCCTCTCTCTCTGCCTCTCTCTCTGCCTACTTGTGATTTCTGTCAAATAAATAAAATCTTAAAAAAAAAAAGAAATCTCTCTCCCTCTCCCTCTGCCCCTCCCCACCTCTAAAATAAATAAATAAATCTTTAAAGTTTATGAGGTAGATGAGATCACATCAAGGGAACAAAGTAGCTGAACCAAAGAGGGAGGGTAAAGACTGAGTTGTGGAGAGCTGTAAAGAGGTTGGGGAGAAGAGGATAAGTTAGCCAAGGTGTCTAGGAAGGAGCAATGGTGAAGTAGGAGAAAATGGAGGAGAGCCTGGTGTCTTGGAAGTCAAGTGAAGAAAGTGTATCAAGGTTGAGGGGGAGTGTTCAAGTTTAGAAATTGTGGCATTCTTGGGATGCCTGGGTGGCTCAGTTGGTTAAGTGTCTGTCTTCAAGTCAGGTCGTGATCCCAGGGCTCTGGGATTGAGTCCCTCATCAGGCTCCCTGCTCAGTGGGTAGCCTGCTTCTCCCTCTGCCACTCCCCTTGCTTATGCTCTCTCTCTCTCTCTTTTTCTCTCTATCTCTCTGACAAATAAATAAAATCTTAAAAAAAAAAAGATTGTGGCATTCATTCTTGATCTGTTATTTTTACTGTAAAAAAAAGAGAAGCAAGGTTAGTCATTAGCTGAGAATGAGGAAAATGTTGAGGTAAGAGTGTTGAAAGTTTGCAGTATATGTCCCCATAATTGGAATGTTTATGGGAGTGGAGGAGAGAGTCATAAATGTCTAGTGTAATCTAAAACGAATTTTGGCCCTTTGATTGAGGAATGTTTCTTTTGCAGAGGGATAAAAATGGGGGCATTTTTATGTGACTTTTCTTTTGTAATATTGTCTTTTCTTCATTATAGAAAATTTGCCGGAAATCATATAGTTCAAACGCAGCTGATGAATGACTTGTTGGTAGGCACTAGAGTTTCAGTGATGTTAGTGCAGAAAATACAAGACTTTCAGAGAATTCATTTGAAGGCTTCTACTTCTCCCATATGGCAAAGTATGTGTGGATTGCTGAGTATTTTCGCCAAGTTTTTAAGTGATGGTAAGTGTAAAACCATAAAAATGATGATTATAATTGAGTGTCATTCAGCTTGTGCTAATAATGATATGAAATGTTTGATGCTTAGCCGAGTTGTAGAACCTCTCCTCCAGCTCCTTAAAATGGGGAAACGGTCTGGATTATGAGGTTTTAATGCTTTTTCTTTCAAATGTACCAGTTCTGCAAGGGATAATGTTGAAGGACTTTTCTAAATGTGTGTGTGTGTGTGTGTGTATTGTGAAGAAGAAAACCTAACAGTCTTAGTGTTGAAAAGCCACAGACTTTAAATGGCAAAAGAAATTCTTGATAAGAAGGGATTTCCAAATCTGAGTGGACGATCTGGAAAGGAGAACATAAACCATACATTTCTCTTCAAGCGATGATGGTAGTCCTTATTGGGGGTGGTCATCTCGTGTGCCCTTATGTCTCTCGTGTGTTGCTTCTATCCATATAAACTGTGTTACTGGGAAGCCAAATAGTTAATGAGAGGAAGTCTCTCTCGTAAAAGTATTTCAAATGACAAAATAAAATGAAATGGTAGAATATCACCATTTTGTAACCCGAGGAGCGGATGCAGGCAGTAAGCATCGGCAACTGCTAACTTTACCGAACAGCCAGCCAGACAACATGTCTCCCTTGGAGGCTTGCTTTTACCACCCGTACTCTTCCCAGAGTGACTGAACTTGAGACTGATCTCTAGGTCACCTGCCCATTTACAGGAATTACAAAAGACAGAAGAGTGTGTTGAACTGCATTAGGATGAGGCGAGCCCACATCCAGATTGTGGGGAAACTGCAGATCAAAGGCCAGAGCTCTTGAACAGAGAAATTGTAACGAAATGAAGGGTAGAGAGGGCACCTGGAGATTAAAAGGCACTTAAAAGATTAAAAAAAAAATGGACAGGCCTAAACTACAGTGTCTAGGGCTGTACATTTGATGAATAAAACCATTTAAAAAATCAGGAAGCCATTACTTTGGAAGTCACGATAATCCTTACTCAGGATGAGAGAAGGGGGTGTGGCTGGAATGACGCACCCGCAGGAGCCTTCTGTGCTGGGTGCCTGAGTTTGATTTCTCACCTTGAACACTGGGTACAAGAGGGTTTACCTTCAAATAATTCATTAAGCTATACACTTGTTTTGGGTGTTTTCCTATATCAGGATGTTACAAGATAATATAAGATTAGGGACGCCTGAGTGGCTCAGTTGGTTAAGCCGCTGCCTTCAGCTCAGGTCATGATCTCAGGATCCTGGGATCGAGTCCCACATTGGGCTCCTTGCTCCGCAGGGAGCCTGCTTCTCTCTCTGCCTGCCATTCTGCCGGCTTGTGTGCTCTCTCTCTGACAAATAAATAAATACAATCTTAAAAAAAAAAAGATTAACAAAAAAATGATACGTAACACATAAAGTATTTACAAAAAGTTAATTACCTTTTTACCCTTGACCTCACATTCTGTATGGTCATGCATGCTTGCATATTAAAAAATTATTGGGGTCAGTTTAGAGTTTTTGTTTGTAAAGAGCAGTAACTGGCTCTGGTTTTGCTAGGCTAATGGGAGAAAACATAGTGTCTCACTGTGTGTATGTTTTGAATCCTGGTAACTAGTGAAAGTGCTAGCTGTCTTGTCCAGATAGTTTTTATTTATTTATTTATTTTGGCTAGGATCTCAGTTATTGAAAGGAAAGTTACTTTGAGATGCAATTTACAGACATCTTTTTAGAGAACATTTGCTTTTTAGAAGAGGACTTTGTTATTCTTAAAAAAAAAAAAAGTCTGGTGAAATGCAGGGAAGACCTGATTTTAATACAAGGCAGCCTCTTTTCTGAGCAGTTGGTAGGGTCTCTCCAGTGCCGTTCTTCCCCAGGGTTTTAATTTTTTTTTTTGTTTAAAGATTTATTTATTTGTTTATTTGACAGAGAGAGAGATCACAAGTAGGCAGAGAGGCAGGCGGAGAGAGAGGGGGAAGCAGGCTCCTTGCTGAGCAGAGAGCCTGACATGGGGCTCAGTCCCAGGACCCTGAGATCATGGCCTGGGCCGAAGGCAGAGGCTTAACCCACTGAGCCAGCCAGGTGCCCCTCCCCAGGGTTTTAAAGCTTCACCTATCAGTCAAGTGTTTGGCTGCAGGTAACAAAACTAAATTTCGGGGACTTCAGTGGATGTTCCTCCCCTCACTTCCACATCATAGAAAGTTCAGAGGCAGGTGATCCTGAGCGCTGTATGCAGTCTAGGACCCAAACATTTCTGCCTTTCTGCTCTGCTGTCTTCAACATGTTGGCTTTCACTGCCACGTTTGTTGCCTCATTTGACTGCTGCAGCTCAAGACATTATGTCTGTGTATAAGGCAGGAAGGAAGGCCAGTTGCATCTTTACCTTTAATCAGGAAAAACAAAAGTACCAAGGTACTTGCTTACATCCCACTGGCCTGAGCCCTCATGTCTACCTTGAGTTGTGAGGAAGATAGAAGAAGCAAGTGTCCTTCCTTTGGCTGAGGATATGGATGCTCCAGTCAAAGTCACAGTTCTGTTAGCAGGAATAAAGGGCAAAATGGGTATTTATGAGGTAGTTCATGGTAGGCATTTATGATTCTTAACCCAGGTTGAATAATTTACCATATTTGGTAAACTTTTTCACAAACCAGAGGCTGATAGGAAACAGGGAGAAAATAGCAAGCCAAAATTGGTTGCCTTGGGTATTGTACCAGTGACGGCGGAGTTTGTAGTTAGGACTGATGCAGGCACTTTACACAGCCCTGAAACCACGTTAAGAAAAAGTAATATATGTGGGGGTTGGGATTCAAGGCGTCAGTGCAGGGGAGACAAGTGTATTGCTGCTCGATATGCTTTGGGGAGAGGAAGAGAGAGTGGGAGTTAGAGGAGAGAGGGAGGAATCACATTGATTAAGCATTTATGTGCTGGACATAAAAACCTTATGTTAATTATGCATTTAAACCTTATAATAATTGTCAGGAGTTATAGTTTCTCATTTTACAGAAGAGAAAGTTGGGTCCCTAGGAGGTTAAATAACTTGCTCAAGGTTTATTTGACCTGGGAATTGTGCTAGAAATTGCATCTAGGATTATCTGACCCTGCACCGTGTACTTTTTCCACTGGACCAAAGCATCCATTGTCATTTAATACATGCTGTCTACTTTTTTGCCAAATAGATGACCTCTTACAGACAATTCAGAGTACGTCTGGATTAGCTGTTATTCTTTTTATTAAGGCTATGTTTCATCCACCTGAAAAGATTCCTGATTTGGTGAGTGCATCTCCTTTGTAGAATTGTACTTTATGGATAATTAGACACATGTTTTAAAAATATTTTTAAAGAAGTGAATTAAAAATTTCTTTCTGCATAATCAGAATCTTTCTGGTGATCATTTTCTCTTATAGTAAGAGACAGTCCAAAAATGCAGAAAAAGCAGAAAGAAGACAATAGCAGTCACCTATTAATCCATCTCACAAAGATAATCACCATCAATATTATTTTGGGTATATCCCAAAATAATTTGTTTCTAGTGCTCTTTGTTCAGTTCCATTTCTCAGTTTGACGAGAGATACTTCTAATGTTGAAAGTATGCAGGGGTTAATGTATAGATACATGAAGTCATTAGTTTTTGATAAATATGTCCTTTTTATTAAGAATAATTCAGGGGGCCAAGCACCTGAGTGGCTCAGTTGGTTAAGCAACTGCCTTCGGCTCAGGTCATGATCCTGGAGTCCTGGGATCAAGTCCCGCTTCAGGCTCCCAGCTCAATGGGAGTCTGCTTCTCCCTCTGACCTTCTCCCCTCTCAGGCTCTCACTCACTCTCTCTCTCAAATAAAAAAACCTTAAAAAAAAAAAAAAAGAATAACCCAGGAGTGCCTGGGTGGCTTAGTCAGATAAGCATCAAACTCTTGATTTCAGCTCAGGTCTTGGTCTTGGGGTCATGAGTTCAAGCCCTGTGTTGGGCTCCGAGTGTGGAGCCTACTTAAAAAAAAAAAAAAAGAATAACCAAAATGTTGTACTTTGTTTTTATTTATTTATTCATTTATAAAAGACTTATTTGTTTGAGAGAGAGAACAAGAAAGCGAGCACAAACACGAGGAGCAGAGGGAGAGGGAGCGAATCCCATGCAGGCTCAGCCCTGAGTGTGGAACGCAGTGCAGGGCTGGATCCCACGACCTTGAGATCATGACCTGATCCGAAATCAGGAGTCGGATTCCCAACTGACCATGCCATCCAGGCGCCCTCCAAATATGACACTTTAGATGGGAAGCATGTTAGGATCGATTTTTCAGTGTATTTGGTCAGATGCAAAGTATAGTTGATAATTGGGCTATAATTTTTATATTCAGTACTAGCAGGTTTTTTTCTTTCTTACTATATTATCTAGAAATTTCTTTTAGCTATTTACTTGACTGTTTGCAAAATAGATTTGTACTCTTCTGTGAGATCGCACAAGGTATCACTGGATAAAATTTAACAATTTGATTTCTAAAATCACCACTTAAAAGCATTAAGCTCATCCACCTGCAGGTAGCAATATGTTTTGCTCTGCTGGTCCATTCAAACCAGCAAAATGGTTCATGTATTTAGATTGACATTTTTTCCCCTTTTGATATAATAATTTCAGCACTTGTGGCTTTTCGTCTTTAGGTTCAGTTATTTTTCCTAGGATGTTTCGGGGGAAAAGGAATTTTGCATTTACATTTTGAAATATCTGAAAAGTTTTTGAGGCTTTATAACATGTTAGCTGTGTTATGTTCTTCCAGATTAGTAGTTTGCTTCTCCGTTCAGTGGACTGCGCCAGCATGCCCGACTGGCTTTTGAACTGCTGCAGGAGCCTTTGTTGTACTGATGTCTCGCAGTCAACTCTCTTATTCCTGTGTCAGGGGACACTCACCATGCTGGACTGGCAGAATGGGAGTATGGGCGCGAGTGGGGAGGCCCTCCTCTTGAATATTGTGCATGTCTTGTTCACCTTGAGTTCACAGTGAGTTTTCAGGCTACTGTCTCCTACTCTGTTTTACTTGTCAGACATTTCAAAGATGGCAACTGAACTAGCATATTTATTAATTCCATGAAAAGTACACAGGGTAATCCTGAATTAAAAGGAAGATAACAGGGATTCCTGGGTGGCTCAGTCGGAAAAGCATCTGCCTTCGGTTCAGGTCATGATCCTGGGATTGATACTGGGATCGAGTCCCACATTGGGCTCCTTGCTCAGCGGGGAGCCTGCTTCTCCCTCTGCCTGCCGCTCCCCCTGCTTGTGCATGCACTCTGTCTTTCTGTCAAATAAATAAATAAAACCTTAAAAAAAAAAAGGGAAGATAACATGTAGGCAATGAAATGGGTATGAAAATAGAATAAGAGAAGGTAAGATGCAGGGAGGGGGGTAGTTACAGATATTGGTGTAGGTGAACCTTATTGAACATTTCGAATGCTGCATTTTAGTTTATGAACAATGTCAACATAGGTGATTCGGTATAAGCCTCACATGTCTGATAGATAAGATAGGAAATCTAATGTATTGAGTAGGTAAAGTGAAGTTAGAAAAGTAAATGCTCAAACTTAAGAGTGTATTGCTAATAAGCAACTGAGCCAGAACTATAACCAGCTCTTTTGACTTCATTGGATTTTGTGGGGCTTTTTTTTGGGGGGGGGGGGTATTTTTTTTCATAACACTTGAAAGTAATCATGTGTTTCAGATGTCAAACCAGGGGTACCTGGGTGGCTCAGTGGTTAAAGCCTCTGCCTTTGGCTTGGGTCATGATCCCAAGGGTCCTGGGATCAAGCCCCGAATCAGGCTCTCTGCTCAGCAGGGAGCCTGCTTCCCCCCAGCTCTCTGCCTGCCTTTCTGCCTACTTGTGATCTCTGTCTGTCAAATAAATAAATAAAATCTTTAAAAAAAAATAAAATGTCAAACCATAGATACACCTTGATAGTAATGGACATGTAGGTAAAGGAGGAAAAGTACTGTGTTCTAAAATAAAATTTTCATGTTTTTCAGTTTATATATAAGTAAAAATTTTGCATATTTTAAAGGAATGTAAAAATTATTATTTATTTATTTTTTACAGAAGGGGTGGCGGGGAGGGGCAGAAGGAGAGGGAGAAAGAATCGTAAGCAATCTCCACGCCCAGTGCAGAGCCCAATGCAGAGCTTGAACTCCTGACCCTGAGATCATGACCTGAGCCAAAACCAAGAGTTGGTCACTTAACCAACTGAGCCACCTAGGCGCCCTTCTCAATATGTTTTAAAACACCTGTGAAACCATTATCAAAATAAAAATAATGAACATTTCCATCACTCCCAAAAGTTTTATTGTGTCCCTTTTTGGATTATTTCTCTAAGATGAAAAGATTCATTTACACTTTGAGATCTGTTTTGGCCTTGTTTGTAATTTTTGTCATTGTAAATTTAATAATTATTGAATTTTATGATCATTTTCTGATGAGAAATCTGATCTTTGTCTTTATATTTTTAAAATCTAGATGATTATAAAATGAAATTTATTACTAGTCAGTTTATAATAACATAGCTCATTTTTCTTCAGGATCAAGGAATCAACTCTGGAATTGTTTCTATCTAGAATTTTGGCATCGTGGGCCAATTCAGCCATACATGTCCTTGAATCAAGTTCCCCAAGCCTAAAGGACAGTCTGAATGGGAATTCAAGTGTAGTTGGGAGACTTTTGGAATATGTCTATACCCACTGGGAACATCCACTGGATGCTTTGAGACACCAAACCAAAATTATATTCAGAAATATTCTCCACATGCACCAGCTCACTAAAGAAAAGTCAGACTCCGAAGTCTCAGGTTTGGCTGCCGATCGTTTCATCTGTGATCTGACCGAGAATCTTCTGCAATTGGAATGGCATGTGAAAGGGAAGTACGCATGCCTTGGTTGTTTAGTAGATTACATAGGAATTGGACATATTTTGGCACTAGCTAAAACTATTCCATCACAAATCTTAGAGGTGATGGGAGACCAGTCCTTGGTACCTTATGCAAGTGACCTCTTGGAAACCATGTTCAGAAATCACAAGAGTCATTTGAAGTCCCAGGCTGTTGACACTACTTGGATTGATGAGTGGCACGAGACTTGGGTTTCTCCTCTCCTTTTTATACTGTGTGAAGGAAATCTGGATCAAAAGTCTTACGTGATTGATTATTACTTACCAAAGTTATTGAATTGCAGCCCTGAAAGCTTAAGCTACATGGTAAAGATTCTTCAAACTTCTGCTGATGCTAACACTGGTAAGAAAAGGAATCATTTCTTTTAGTAATTTCTAGTTAAGATGTTTAAGGGTAGATATCTAGGCAGATGTGGACCATATTCAAATTTAAATATTACCACTTACATAAATAGTAAAAGAGGGTATTAACGATAGAGATTTCAGATTGAGGCTAATGTTCCTGTCCAGAGTGGAGTAGAGTTTTTTTTGGCTGAAATCATTTCTACAAGCTAAGGATTGAGTCCAGTTATGATTATAAGGTTCCCTTTTTTACTAGTTTTAATCCATTTACCAACTACTTATTTGTTAGGTTGTCAGACCTATGTAATACTCATAAAAGTTGGAGTATTTTATATAAGTTACTTATTCTATTGCTTGAAACTAATTAGGTAAACTGGCAGTAGCAGTTTTTATCTCTGGGGAAGAGACAAAAAATGAAGATGTGGTGACCTCAAGAAACAACTCTCTCTAGTCATTTAGGATAGAGGGTAAATATTCCACAGAAATTCGGTAACCCTGAAGGAATCACTGCATTAAAGCATAGTTAAGTAATTAATATATAAATGATGATCCTGACCTTATTGTTTAAATCTTAAAATTACTGTATTCTGTTTAACAAAGCAGGAATATGATACTCTACATCATAATTTAAGAATATTTGCAAGGGATGCCTGGGTGGCTCGGTTGGCTAAGCATCCAACTCTTTTTTTTTTTTTTAAAGATTTTATTTATTTGAGAGAGAGTACTAGAAAGTACTAGAGAGAAAGAGAGAGAAAGCACAAGCAGGGGGAGAGGCAGAGGGGAAGGGAGAAGTAGACTCCCTGCTGAGCAGGGAGCCCGAATGTGGGGCTCCATCCCAGGACACTGGGATTATGACTTGAGCTGAAGGCAGGTGCTTAACCAAACTGACTAAGCCATTCAGGCACCCTAGCATCCAACTCTTGATTTCAGCTCAGGTCATGATCTCAGGGTCATGAGATTGAGTCTCACATTGGGCTCTGTGCTGCGCGTGGAGCCTGCTTAAGATTCACTCTCTTTAAAAAAAAAAAAAAAAAAGATTCCCTCTCTTTGTCTCCCTCTCCCCCTCTCCCAACCCCCACGTGTGCAGGCACTCTCTCTCTCAAAAAAAAAAAAAAAAATTTACAACTAAAAATAATAGAAAACTTTCAGTACTTCAAAGAGTTACTATGAGATAGCTGGAAAAATCTGATTCCCATACATAAAAATAAGCTGTTATTTGTAGTTGGTTTATTTTTCATTATTTGTAGTTTTAAACAATTGTTCTTGCCCTTTTGAGAAGCCATCTAAAATTCAAGATTCATGAATCTGTTCTGAAGTAAGGCAGTCTCTATTTTTTTTTAATCAATGTTCCCTTTGAGCCAGGGTTCCCTGTCCTGTTAGTAATGACTGATGTCCTAGCCTCCAAAAGCATCAGGCTCCTTGTAATCCTCCTTTTATCTTTTTTACTAGGGAGAAACAGTAACTCCAAAATATGTACAGAGGCTTAGTGTTTGTTTTTAGAAAAATAATGATATTTATCTACTAAAGTGTTTTTCCCAATTTTGGCTGAGAGTCATTTTAGTTATTCTTATTGTTTTAAATAATTGTCTACTTGATTTTTCCCTCCCCCAAATCACTTTGGTTCATTTCTAGGTATAAAGGAAAAGCTAAAAATAGCAAAAAATAATGATTTCTTTAAGTTAACATAAGCAGATTATGCTTACTTCAAATTATTGACACAAGAACTATTAAGTTCTTTTCAATAATGATTACTTTATCATAGGAACTTTAATTCATGTTAGAATTTAAAATATGATTTTTATTTCTTGAAATTATAATTGCAAAATGAAAGTTGTGGCAGTTGTTGCATAGCACAGTAGTTGTCTGTGTTATTGTGCTTTTGAGACAAGAACTATCTTTACCATCCTTAGGGTCTTATAATAGTAGAGGAGCTCTGGGAGCTTTGATGGCATGTCTGCGAACAGCTAGAGCTCATGGACATCTTCAGTCTGCAACTGATGCCTGGAGGAACCTTGTGTCCAGTGCAAGAATAAAACAAGGCTTAATTCATCAGCACTGCCAAGTAAGTAAACAAAATATCTGGGAATTTCATACATGCAGTAGATCCCTGATTTATTTATTCAGTTAGCAGTCCAATATAAAGGCCCCCATGTTGAGCCCAGTAATGTTTAAAGGGATCCGTAAGGAGGATGAATTGAAAGTGAAAAGCGTAGGGGCACCTGGGTGGCTCAGTCTGCGTTTGGCTCAGGTCATGATCCCAGGGTCCTGGGATGGAGCCCTTAGTTGGTGATGGTGGAGTTGGGGTTGGGGGGAGGTTGCTACTGAGCGGGGAGCCTGCTTCTCCCTCTGCCTGCCGCTCCCCCTGCTTGTGCTTTCTCTCTCACTCTGTCTCCCTCTAAAATAAATAAAATCTTAAAAAGAAAAGTGAAAAATGTTGACTTTTCAGGCTATTTAAATTTTAGTTGAAGGAACAAGAAAACCTGCATAAAACAACTGGAAACTCTTAGAAAATAACACAGATATAAGTGCTCCTTTATGCATAAGGACTTGAGGGGCTCAGAACAGGGTAGGTAGTGGTTGATTAGGAACGTGTTAAATGTGATTAAAGGAGAGGAAGCATTGAAGCAGCACACAAAATGGGAGAATACCAGAACTGATAAATGAATTCAGTAAAGTCACAAGGTAGAAAATCAATGTACAGAAATTTATTGCATTCCTATACACTAATAATGAAGCAGCAGGAAGTGAAATTAAGAAAGCAATCCTATTTACAGTTGTACCAAAACCAATAAAATATCTAGGAATAAATTTAACCAAGTAGATGAAAGACCTGTGTTCTGAAAGCTATAAAACATTGATGAAAGGAATTCAAGGCAATACAAAAAAACGAAAAGACATTTCTGCTCATGGGTTGGAAGAACAAATATTGTTAAAATATCTATACTACCCAAAGCAATCTACATATTTAACGCAGCCCCTATCAAAATACCAATGGCTTTTCCCATAGAACTAGAACAAACAATCCTAAAATTTGTATGGAACCCTACAAAAGACCTCAAATAGCCAAAGCAATGTTTTTTTTTTTTAAAGATTTTATTTATTTTGGGACACCTGGGTGGCTCAGTGGGTTAAAGCCTCTGCCTTCAGCTCAGGTTATGATCCCAGGGTCTTGGGATTGAGCCCCGCATCGGGCTCTCTGCTCAGCAGGGAGCCTGCTTCCCTTCCTCTCTCTCTGCCTGCCTCTCTGCCTAATTGTGATCTCTGTCTGTCAAATAAATAAATTAAATAAAATCTTTTTAAAAAAAGATTTTATTTGTTTCAGGGAGAGGAAGAGCAAGAGACAGAGTGCACATGCATGAACGGGGGCTAGGGTATGAGGGTTGCAGAGGGAGAAGCGGACTCCCTACTGAGCAGGGAGCCTGATGCCGGGCTTGATCGCAGGACTCTGGGATCATGACTTGAGCTGAAGGCAGGTGCTTAACCAGCTGAGCCACCCAGGTACCCCTAGCCAAAGCAATCTGGAGAAAGAAAAATAAAACTGGAGGTATCACAATTCTACATTTCAAGTTATATTAAAGAGTGGTAGTAATTAAAACAGTATGGTGCTGGCATAAAAACAGACACAGAGATAATGGACTAGAACAGAAAACCCAGAAATAAACCCACGATTATATGGTCAATTAATCTTTGACAAAGGAGGGATGAATATACAATAGGAAAAAGAAGTGTCTTCAACAGTGGTGCTGGGAAAACTGGACAGTCAATGCAAAAGAATGAAACTGAACCACTTTCTTTCACTGTACACAAAAATAAACCCCAAATGGAGTAAGGGCCTAAATGTGAGACCTAAAACCATAAAAATCCTTGAAGAGAGCACAAGCAGTAATCTCTCTGAAATTAGCTGTAGCAGCATTTTTCTAGATCTGTCTCCTGAGACAAGGAAAACAAAAGCAAAAATAAACTATTGGGACTACATCAAAATAAAAAGCTTCTGCATAGCAAAGGAAATAATCAAGAAAACTAAAAGGCAACCTGCTGAATGGGAGAAGATATTTGCAAATGACATATCTAATAAAGGGTTAGTATCCAAAATATATAAAGAACTGAACAACTTAATACACAAAGAATAAATAATCCAATTAAAAAATAGGCAGAAGAGGGGCGCCTGGGTGGCTCAGTGGGTTAAGGCCTCTGCCTTCGGCTTGGGTTGTGATCCCAGGGTCCTGGGATCGAGCCCCGAGTTGAGCTCTCTGCTCAGCAGGGAGCCTGCTTCCTCCTCTCTGCCTGCTTCTCTGCCTACTTGTGATCTCCATCTGTCAAATAAATAAATAAAATCTTTAAAAAAAATAGGCAGAAGATATGAACAGACATTTCTCTTAAGGAACACAGATGGCAACAGATGCATGAAAAGATGCTCCACATCACTCATCATCAGGGAACTGTAAATCAGAACTACAGTGGGGTAACACCTCATACCTATCAGAACGGCTAAAATCAATACTATAAGAAACAACAAGTATTGTCAAGGATGTGGAGAAAAAGGAGCCCTTGTGAACTATTGGTGGGAATGCAAACTGTAGCCACTGTGGAAAACAGTATGGAGATTCCTCAAAAAATTAGAAATAGAACTACCCTGTGGTCCAGTAATCACACTACTGGGTTTTTACCCCCCAAAACGCTAATTCAAAGGGATACATACAATATTATTTATAATAGCTAAACTATGGAAACAGCTGTAGTGTCCATGGATACATGAATGGATAAAGAAGAGGTGATTAAATATGTATACAGGCACACACATACAATGGAATATTACTCAGCCACAAAAAGAATGAAATCTTGCCATTTGCAATAACATGGATAGAAATAAGTGAAATAAGTCAGAGAAAGACAAATACCATGTGATCTCACTCATGTGGAATTTAAGAAACAAAACAAATGAACAAAGGAAAAAAAAGACATAAATAAACAGACCCTTAACTATAGAGAACAAATAGATGGTTACCAAAGGGGAGGTGGTTGGGGGAATGGGAGAAATAGGAGGTGGGAATTAAAGAATACACTTAATATGATGAAGAAAAAGTAAATAAAATGATTAAAAAAAAAACCCCACATAATAAATACCAAAATGGAAGAACCCAAAACAAGTTCTGGAGGATGATTCAGGATGTTTGGCAGGAATAGAGGGTTTAGTCCATTTTTTGGAGGCCTCCAGTGCGAGGTTGAAGACTTCAGATTTCACTCAGTTGGTAACTGGGAACCAGAGCCATTATGCCTTTAGCAAGGAAGTAGAATTAATGGCAACAGAGATGAGTTTCCAGTGTGAGAGCAAAAAGAAACCAGAAGCCTTGTTAGATGTACCTGATGGTAACCCAAGAGTGAGGTGATGAGGTCCTGGGGTCAAGTAGAGAAAAGAAAATGAAGTTGAACATTACCATGGAATAAGAATCTTAAAGATTGTTGACTTACAGGGGTGCCTGGGTGGCTCAGTGGGTTAAGCCTCTGCCTTCGGCTCAGGTCATGATCTAAGGGTCCTGGGATGGAGCCCCTCAGCAGGGAGCCTGCTTCCTCCCTCTCTCTCTGCCTGCCTCTCTGCCTACTTGTGATCTCTGTCAAATAAATAAATAAAATCTTTAAAAAAAAAAGATTGTTGACTTACAAATACCAATTGACACATTTAATAAAATAACTTTATATGAGTTATAGCCCAGGATCTTTGGAATGAGGGAACCTTTCTGAAGTATACATGGGTAAACTGAGGTTTACTGCCCCCCCCCTGCTTTGGTAGCTTATGTAAATAAAAATGTCAGGTAGTCTACAATTTGCTTATTTCACTGAAAAATTAATATTTTATTGCTTCTCATGTGTTTTAGGTACGGATAGATACATTAGGCTTGCTTTGTGAAAGTAATCGAAGCACAGAAATGGTGTCCACAGAAGAAATGCAGTGGATTGAATTCTTTATCACATACAATCTTAACAGTCAGTCTCCAGGAATGCGGCAGCAGATTTGTTCTCTTCTTAAAAAGGTAGAGTTTCGGGACGCCTGGGTGGCTCAGTTGGTTAAGCGGCTGCCTTTGGCTCAATGTTCCCGGCGTCCTGGGATCGAGTCCCACATCGGGCTTCTTGCTCTGCGGGGAGCCTGCTTCTCCCTCTGCCTCTGCCTGACACTCTATCTGCCTGTGCTCACTCTCTCCCTTTCTCTCTGACAAAAAAAAAAAAAGGTAGAGTTTCTCATCAGAGTGCAGGAAAGTGGTGAACCCTGCTCTGCAAATCATGTTTGAAAAGAGCTCGGATTTTGGGAGAGTGCGGGAATAATGGTCATGTGATCAGACTGCCTGTGAACATCCCTTCATGGCCCATCTGTGGACCATTCTGTGATTCCCTAAAGTTTACGTTTGAGATTCAAATCTGGAGTGTAAAGTCCTTTCATTTTGGTGCAGAATAAGTCAACTTGAGCTCTTTTTTTTTGGAAAGAAAAAAAATGTGATGGATCTTTCAGGATGAAAGGTATTTTAGGAAAACTTTGGTGAAAGGAGGAAAGATGCCCTTGTAATTTTATCATTTTAAGGGCCTCATGAAGTGGTCATTTTGACTAATTCAACTCAACTTAATCACATGCCTCATTTATGGGATGAACAATTGGGAGAGTACAGAAGTGAGTATATCTTTAGTTTCATGCCAACCTAAAGGAAATAAAACTGTGGGGGATTTAATGACTGTGTATTCTGGTTTGCAGTAATATCGTGTTTTGGGTTTTAAATATGTGTTAAATTTCTGTCAGAGAGAAACACTGTGAATTTAATTAAGAGTTAGAAACCAGTACTCCCCTCTCTTGAAGTTTTAGTCTAAAAAACTTAGAGACTTTGTCCTTTGCCTTTTTTTGACTGATATTTAAGATTAATGTGGCTTATATATGCTTCATTTTTCTTTTTCTCAAAAGTTGTTCTGTAGGATACAGGAAAGTTCTCAGGTGCTTTATAAACTGGAGCAAAGTAGATCCAAACATGAGCCAGAGAATGAGTTAATCACACAGCCCTCTTCTGTTTCTTTACAGCAATATAAGGTAGGTGATCTATTTCTAGACATATGGGTATTTAAGAAACATAGAACAATTATGAATAAACATTAAAGGGAAGTACATGGAAGTTTCATGGTGAATGGTGTTTCTGTGTTTTTCCTTCAGGCTGGTTTTACATATTCCTTCTGGTGCTTTGGTACTTCTCTTGAGATACCCTGAGTCATGGAACCTGTGCTGGACTTGAGGCCTGTTACAGAATAACAGTAATGGGTTAACCTCAATCCTTTACAGCTTAATGTGGGCCATGTGAATTTGGTACTTTAACAGAAAGCTAATTGCTGGCCCCGAACTCCTCCACTCGACCCCAGGGTAGAAGATTGCTGTATCTGGGCCTGCTTCCCCTTTAGACTAATATGACTTACAGTGGCTTGATATTGGTGCCTTCTGGTCTGTGTTCCATCCCATTTGGGAGGGAGCATGAAGGGTAGGGCTAGGTTTTGGGGCCCTGTGTTAATGAGATGGATGGAACCCCAGATATAGCAGCTCTAGTCTGGGCCAGGGCTCAGCTTGACAACCTTATGTGTCTGTCCATCATAACAGAATGAGTTTATTACTGGTTTCTTACTCCATATCTAGCCTCTCAGAAGCAGAAATCCTCCTGTCTTCTAAGACCCAGATAGAGGACAGAGCTCATCGATTGTAATGCACATAGGGAAACAATTATACTAAATTAATGATACATTGGAGCCATGATACACTCACTACCTACTCTAAGGATTAGTATGGATGGCCCTTAGCTTTCAATTTTATATTTGAAAGGTAAAAAAATAAAGAAGAATATTTCTGTACCAAGGCTGACGTCAGCTTCATCTTTGTAAAATCCCAAGAGTGAAGATTGGACAGTGACAACCTAAACTTGAAGGACATGAGTTTAGTCCCATTTCTGCCGCTGAATAGTTGGCTCACTTGATAAGTCTCTTTGACTGTAAGTGGGATGAGTAACCTCTCTGAAAAGGCTGGTTTTGAGGATTAAATAAGAAAGCTGTTTGTAAATTCTAAATCACCCTAAAAAGCCTTGCTGGGAGTCATTAAAAGTGACTAGAGTGTATTCGGAGCACTTGCTTTGTATGTGGACAGGTTATTTTCAGTCTTCCTTACATCGCTAGATGTTCTAAGAAAACACGGCTCTTTTGCTTCTTTTTTCAAGGGGTAAAGTGACATTTGTGAAAACCGAGTTAAGTACTTAAAACACAAAACCTATATAGTTGTGGATTGACATTCTGAATTTTCACATATGCATGGTTTCATAGTTTGACCTTGTAAATGTATGTGTTTTTGGAAACTTAGCCCTTTAGCATCTTAATCTGAGTCATTCTCATGGTTCTGATATTTCCTCCCAACTACAGTCATCTGTGGCTTTCGGAGATTGTGACTTTGGCCCTAAATTACTTATCATCGTCTTATAATAGTGGGTGTCATGCATGGTGTATGGTAGGCTTTGCCAATCAATAAACTAAGTACTGGGGGAGAAGAGGGGGCTGTTAGTTGGAAAAGATGTCTTCTAGTCTAGGGAAGGAGATTATTTCATACCTAAATAACTGATATTATTAGCTTAAATACTTTTAATTTTTTTTTTCATTTATTTATTTGTCAGAGAGAGAGGGAGAGAGAGAGAGCGAGCACAGGCAGACAGAGTGGCAGGCAGAGGGAGAAGCAGGCTCCCCGCCGAGCAAGGAGCCGGATGTGGGACTCGATCCCAGCATGCTGGGATCACAGTAGGCAGAGAGGCAGGCAGAGAGAGGCGGGGAAGCAGGCTCCCCACTGAGCAGGGAGCCTGATAAGGGGCTTGATCCCAGGACTCTGGGATCATGACCTGAGCTGAAGGCAGAGGCTTTAACCCACTGAGCACCGAGGGGCCCCTTCCTTTTAAGTTTTATGGTTTTCTATTCTGTCTTATACAGAGATAGTAATAATAATTATTATTTTAACCAGAAAAAGAAGACTTTATCTTGGATGAACTATTTCCCATTTTTAAAAAATTGTATTTTACTGAAAATTTCCATTTTTTTAATCATGTATGTAAACAGAATGGCAGAGTAAGTGTCTCAAAGGGGAGTATAGAAGACAATGGGATAGTTGGATCTATTTATGAATTGTGTCATTATAGCCACATTTACCAAGTATTGTACTTACCATATTTACCAAGTAGTCTGTATTGGATTTTTTTTTTTGGTTATTTAAAAACTTTTAAAAATATACATAACCTTGATGCCTGAACATCTCTTGTGAAGAAAACCAATATTTGTATAGCTTTAGCCCAGAACTTGCATTCACCAAAAATGGGTGCTGGGTATTGGATTTTCTTGTGTGGAAATTATACTTCTTGTTGACCCTACCAAAGTAGGGTTCACTGAAGCTTATGGTCAAGGGTACCAATCTGAATTGTCAAGCGAAGTAAATAACTAGCATTGTTACTAAAAATCTTTTCCCTGTTAATTAAAGAAGAACCCCACTCTTAAAGGTGTTACTTTGAAAATAACCTATTATGAGTTAAAGATTATACTTACTGTAATTTTTTTTTTTCTTTTAGAATTTCATGTCATCCATTTGCAACCGTCTTTTTGAAGCACTGTTTCCTGGGTCTTCCTACCCAACTAGATTTTCAGCTTTAACCATTTTAGGCTCAATAGCTGAAGTTTTTCCTGTCCCAGAAGGTAAGCTTTCAATAATGTTTTGGGAAAGTATTTTTTCTTGCAAAACGCACTTTATCAATATTTTGTTTTAAGTTTTAGTTTTTTTTGTCTTATGTCTAGGTTCTTAGGGGAGATTTTTATGCTTAGTCTGTAATTCTCACTTGGACAGAATTAAATTTGCCGGTAAAGGATGTAAGGCTGAGAAGTTGTTTTCAGTGGTCTTTATTTCCCAACCCCAAACTCCAGTTTTCATGGATTACGCTTATTTTGAGAAGAGTTGTTTTTCTCAACCTCCAGTTCATGTGTTGCTATTTGAAGATAGTGTACAGTCTGTTCTTTAAGTTTTAAAAATTTAAAAAAAAAATAAGTTTCTTTAAGTATAGCATTCCTCAGTGAGTCTTTGTGGTTAAAATGTGGTTTCCCTTATACGCTGTCAGTTTCGTAAGTCTCGATCTGGTTTCAGAAATGCAACATGAGGATGTCATTTCCAGGCATTCTGGTTTAGTGATAGCCTTTATTTCTCCTGTAGGACACTCAAGAGGATGAACATTTAGCTTCCTTCTGAGTCAGTTTTTTTTCTTTTTTGACAATCAATATTTCTTTTTATTTCTGTACTTGAGTGTGTATATTTTGATGTGGTTTTCTTGTTTGTGCTCAATCTTCCTTGACTGTGGTCAAATAGAAAAATATCCTGCTCAGCTGTTCTATTGGAGAGAATGGTCAGAGGACCTGGGAGTTTTACACTATAGTTGCCTTATTATTATAATTATTATTATTATTAGTAGTAGTAGTAGTATTTAGTATTATTATTTTTAGTTTAAATTTGTCAGCAAAGTATAATTTTTTGGCAGGGAGGAGGACAGATTTTGCTGCTAATACAGCCTTGCTTCATTTGAAGGACACCATTTTTTTTTTTCAAGTTTTATTTTGAAAAGATTCAAACTACCACAACAAAGTTTTAGGAATAGTTCATGAACAGCCATGTACCCGCTCCCTCGATCCATCAGTTGTTAATATTTTGCTGTATTTGGTTTATCTCCATCTCATTTATTTTCTAACCATGATACAATGATCAAATTCAGGATATTTAATGTTGACATGATGCTACTATCTAATATATAATCCATAACAAAATTTGCCAGTTATCCCATTATGTGGCTTTTTTTAGAAGAGGGAAGTTTTCGCTGTGATCTGGGAACCGATCCAAGATTACACAGTGCATTTTGTTGTTACGCCTCTTTAGCCTCCTTGGAAAGTTTTTTATTTTGTGACATTAACATTTTGGGAGAATGTGTCTCCATTTGGGTTTGCCTTATTGTTTCCTCATGATTGATTCAGGTTGTGCATTTTGGGTAAGAATATTGCATGGGTAATGTGGTGTTCTTCCCAGGGCATCGTATCAGGAGGTACATGAGTTTGGTTTGTCATGTTACTCATGATGATAAATTTGATCACCTGATTAGGATAATAAGTGGTAGGCTGAAAAGCAACCCACAAAGGATATCATTAAATCTTTAGAACCTGTGAATGTGAACCTTACGTAGAAAGGGGGCCTTTGTAGATATGATAAATTAAGGATCTTAAAATGAGATAATTCTGGATTATCTGGATGGGCCTAAATGCTACCACAGCTGTTGTCAGAGGAACACAGAGGGAGATATGACACACAGAATAGGAGGAGTCACTGTGACAGTGGATGCGGAGATTAGGGTGATATGGCTTCAAGCTATAGAGTGCTGGCAGCCTCTAGAAGTGGAACAAAGCAAGGCATGAGTTTTCCCTTAGAGCCTCTAGACTACGCATTGCCCCACCAGCACCTTCTATTAGACTAATTGGATGTTAAACAAAATGGCTTCCAGTACCGTGAAAAAATATGTCTGTGGTTTTGAGCCACCAGGTTTATGGTAATGTGTTGCAACACACACAGAAAATGAATACAGTGGTATCCATCAGTTAAGGGAATTTCAATGGTACTGCAACTGAATTTAGAAAATAAGGTTTTCCTTGAGAGTGATTTGATTATCCATTTAACAAAAATTTTTCTGTATGTTTAATATAGTTATGGTTGCACCTAGGTGTTGAGAAAGAACACTAGCCTGAATTGCACTGGTAATTTTTTAATTGAGAGAGTGTTTAATATATTTAAGTGTACTTTAAAAAGTGAATAACTTGGGACGCCTGGGTGGCTCAGTTGGTTAAGCGGCTGCCTTCGGCTCAGGTCATGATCCCAGCGTCCTGGGATCGAGTCCCACATCTGGCTCCTTGCTCGGCAGGGAGCCTGCTTCTCTCTCTGCCTCTGCCTGCCACTCTGTCTGCCTGTGCTCGCTCTCGCTCTCTCACAAATAAATAAATAAAAATCTTTAAAAAAAAAAAAAAAAAAAAAAGTGAATAACTTGAGTCATCTTCCTAATGAATGAGTCACATATAATTGGGCAGTGACTGATATCAGAGTAATTATGTTAATTAAACAACTGGGAGGTAATGCAAATGGAGCAAGCCATACTTTACCCATTAACTAACTATCTTCTCTCTTTCTTTCTTTCTTTCTTTCTTTCTTCCTTTCTAGAGAGGAAGAGGGGGTGGGAAGGGTAGAAGCAGAGAGGGAGAGAGAGAAAGAGGGAATCGTAAGCGGCTTCCATGCCCAGAGCAGAGCCTGATGCAGGCCTGGATCTCATGATCCTGAGATCATGACCTGAGCTGAAATCAAGAGTCCGGACACTTAAGCAACTGAGCCACCCAGGTGCCCCTTTAGCCATGAACTTTAAAGGGGGCTAAAGAGGCACAACCATGAATTACAGGATGGAAAACACAAATTCATTCTTTACCTTTACTTCAAGAACTTGAATGCGGGTTTTTATGTTATTTTTTTTAAGGACTGTAATTTGGGATTAGTCAAAATGTTTTCTGCCTTTCCTCAAGTATATCCTAGTTCAAGAAGAATAAGCCACATGTATCTTTTTCACTTAGAATAATGTCACAGTATTCGTGGTGAAAATTGGATTTCACAATTATATTAAAAGGGTTTGCCCAGCAAATATTTATTTAATGCTTATTATATATGTCAAGCAGCTAAGGATATGCAGTGTACAAAACAAAATGCTTCCTATTTTTGGGCTTAGATATTTTAGTGAAGGAAGACGACAATAGAATATCAGATGGAGATAAGTATCATGAAAAAATATTTCAGGAAGGAAAGTTGGGGGAATACAGAGAGTCTAGGAGGACTGGGGAGCTGTTTTATGCAATGGTGGTATCAGAGAAGGTTTCAGATGTGAGCAGAGCTCCTAAACAGCCAGTGGATCAGAGAAGAAATCACAGGGGCGCCTGGGTGGCTCAGTGGGTTAAAGCCTCTGCTTTCGGCTCAGGTCATGATCCCAGGGTCCTGGGATCGAGCCCCACGTCGGGCTCTCTGCTCCACAGAGAGACCACTTCCTTCTCTCTCTCCCTGCCTGCTTCTCTTGCCTGCTTGTGGTTTCTGTCTGTCAAATAAATAAATAAGATCTTAAAAAAAAAAAAAATCACAAAGGAAATTAGAAAATGCTTTGAGAGGAAGGAAAAAAGAGCATAATTTACCAGAACTTATGGGATGAAGCAAAAGCAGTGCTGTTTAGGGAGCTTTAGAGCCGTAAATACCTAAAAAGGAGAAAAGATCTCAAATCAATAAGCTAACTTTACACCTCAAGGAATGAGAAAGAGAAGAGCAAACCTAACCCAAATTTAGTAGAAGGAAGGAAATGAAGATTAGAACAAAGATAAACAAAATGGGGAATAGGAAAACATTATAGAGAATCAACAAAAACAAACGTTTGTTTTTTTAAAAGGTCAAAAAAATTGACAAAACTTTAGCTATACTATGAATAAAACAAAAGAAGGTGCAAATAACAGAGATCAGAAATACAAGTGGGGACATTTGTACTGTCCTTACAGAAATAAAAAAATTGCAAGACTGTATTATGAACAATCATATTTTCAATAAATTAGGTAGCTTAGATGAAATGGACAGATTCCTAGAAACAGACAAATTGCTGACTTAACAAATAGAAAATGTGTTATCCGTAGCAAATAAGAGGTCAGGTCAGTAATTAAAAGCTTCTCAGTAAAGGAAAGTCCAGAGGGAGTGGCTTTACTGGTGAATTCTACCGAACATTTAAAGAATTAGCATCAGTTCTTCTAAAAAATTGGACAGGAGGGAACATTTCCAAATTCATTCTGTGAAGCCAGCATCACCCTGGTACCAACGCCAGACAGAGACACCACAAGAAAACTATAAGCCAGTATCCCTTAGCATAAATGCAAAAATTCTCGAGAGAATACTAGCAAACCAAACCCAACACCATCTTAAAAGTATTATACCCATGACTAACCAAAGTGGAATTTATCTCAGGAATGCAGGGGTGGTTCAATGTAAGAAAAAAAATAGTTGATGTAATATACCACATTAAAATGAAGGGGGAAAAAACCCCATGATAATCTCAATTGATACAGAAAAACTGTAACAAAATTCAGCATCCTGATATGATAAATAAACACTCAAGAAGCTAGGAATAGAAAGGAGCTTCCTCAGTAGGTTAAAGGACATTCATGAAAAACCCACACTTGACTTGACACCAAACTCAATGGTAACAGACCGAAAGAAAGTCTTTCCTTTGTGATCAGGAACAAGACGTAGATGCTCATTTGCCCACTGCTGTCACCATTGTACTGAAAACTTCAGCCAGAGCAGTAAGGCAAAAAAAAAAAAAAAAAAAGGAATTAAAAGCATCTGAGATGGAAAAGAAGCAAATTTAAGCAGAGGCATGAGTGAAGTGACAAAAACTCCATTTACTTGCTCTAGGAATTTCACAGGTTTGCACTAACTTGTGAGTTAAGATTAAAAAAGAAATGTGCATCATATTGAACATCTTCGTGTTTTCAGGTGTTATCAGAGTGGGTAATATGTTAAATCTTGTTAATGTTCTTCGCATTCTGCTGTGAAACCTGTTATTGTCACAATTATTTAGTCTTAATCTCAGAGTTAAGCGGATTTGGTGACTACCATCATTTTTTTGTGATGGTTTTTCTGTTCATTTCTTGGTTGGCTGCAGTTCACCTTTATTTTGAGAAGAGTTATTGGGGAAATATAGTTCTTAATTTCTTAAACATTCAAAAATGCTTCTATTAACATTGTTCTTGATGCTGGAAGAGGATTTTTTTTAAAGATTTATTTATTTATTATTCAAGAGAGACAGGGAGAGCATAGGGGAGGGACAGATGGAGAGAGTGAATCCTCAAGCAGACTCCGCCCTGAGTGTGGAGCCCAACGCAGGACTGGATCTCACGACATTGAGACCTGAGCCAAAATCAGGACTTGGATGCTTAACCGACTGAGCCACCTAGACGCCCCTGGAGTAGGATTTTGATGTGTAATTTTTCACCACACCTTTCTCTGAGGATGTTGCTCCACAATCTTCTAGCATGTATGTTGTTAAGGTGAAGAGTTAATGTTGTCCCATTTTGGAGGTAAATTGAGCTTTGTGCCTGAATAGCTAGAAGACTCTTTCACTATCTTTGATGCCCAGCAATTCTATTAGGATACATCATCATATCGATTATTCTGTGTTGGTTTAACTAAGACATGGTAGGACTTTGGATTCTAGACTAAGACATTTTACAAAGATTTTTTAGAAGTCATTCCTAAATTTATTTTTTTTATTTATTTAAAAACTAACTTAGGAATCTTTTATATACAATATAACCTTTTGAAAAAGAATGAAGTGGTTTTGTTTATTTATATATTTTTAAAGATTTTTAAAATTAATTTATTCATGAGAAAGAGAGAGGCAAAGACAGAGGGAGAAGCCTCGAGGAGCCTGATGAGGAACTTGATCCCAGGAGGCCTAAGCCAAAGGCAGAGACTTAACCAACTGAGCCACCCAGGTGCTCCTAGAATGAAGTGGTTTTAAACAAAATTTTAAGAAGTGCTTTTTAGGGATGCCTGGGTGGCTCAGTTGGTTAAGCGGCTGCCTTCGGCTCAGGTCATGATCCCAGCGTCCTGGGATCGAGTCCCGCATCGGGCTCCTTGCTCGGCAGGGAGCCTGCTTCTCCCTCTGCTTCTCCCTCTGCCTCTGCCTGCCACTCTGTCTGCCTGTGCTCTCTCTCTCTCTCTCTGACAAATAAATAAATAAAATCTTTAAAAAAAAAAAGTGCTTTTTATTTGGGGGAATTTTAATATTTTATCATTTAAGGAAATAAGGAAAAATTATTCTTTTGTGCTGTTTTGGGTAAACTGTGAATGTGAGTATTTGCCAATTTTCTATAAATTTGGTCAGATAACTTCAACATGTTGATTTCCTTTTTCTTTTATTAACTTAGAAAAAATTTATTTATTTAAGTAGGCTCCATGCCCAACATGGGTCTTGAACTCATGAGTCTCAGATCAAGAGTCACATGCTCTACCAAGTGAGCCAGCTGGGAGCCCCCTCTTATTATTCACTTTTAAATCTTTTTCTATTTTTAGGTCAAGTCCAAACAGTGTATCAGCTGAGCCATGATATTGATATCAGTCGCTTCCACACACTAATGGAATGTTTTACCAGCACTTTTGAAGAAGTCAAGATTTTAGCATTTGATCTTCTGATGAAGTTACCAAAAACAGTTGTACAGTTTCAGGTATTCGGATCTTTCCTGTGTGAATGTGAATGTGGTGTATGTGTGAAGACTTTATTTTAGCAGCGAATAAAGCAATCTGCGGATTATGGGGCTTTTTGCGTCTGCCTTCTTACATCTTCTGATCTTTCAGTTATCATTAATACTCCTAGTGTTGCAGGGTGATAGGTTGGAGGAGGTAGGGATGGATGGTGTGAAGAAAGGAAATACCGTGAGAGAAAATGAACTCCAAATCCATGAGCTTTGCTTCTTTTATTGTTTTGGTAAAAAAAAGGACGTGTGAGAAGCGGTAGGTTTTCTTGCTCACAGGAGTATTGGTAGGTTTCAGTTAACCGTGGTCTCCCCAGTGCCCGTTTTCCCGTGGACGTGTTCATATTCCGTCAAAACACATCACTTACAGTAACTTGTGTTTTTTGAGACATCACCCTTGCTAAGTTGACTGGGAAGCTGAGTGTAAGTGAGGCAGAGAACGTGTTTCTGATCTTCCAACGAGCAATAGCTGAACTGAGACTGAAACTCAGAGTACTTGAGGTTAACAGCGGTTTTCTCCCCCAGCCTTCTCCCCCATCCCTAGCCCCCATTCTCTTCCTGACAGCAGGCACTGCCAAACGTGGGGTGGGAAGAAAAGGGGGGAGCTCGAGAGTGAGGGCACAGCATGGGGTTGGGTCTGCAGGGGACCCTCCAGCCGAGGTGCTTGGCTGTGCCCTTGAGGTGTGTTCTGGGGCTGTGAGATCACCAGCATCCGTGGGTTTACTGGCTCTAGGGCTTTGCTCTGGCTTTCTGCCAGCTGTATAGAGGCCAAAGGCGTCTACCAGGGCTGGTGCTGAGTCTGTTCTCTGGCTGTTAGGCTCTAGCCAGGGCAGGACAGCTTGTAGATACAGTGGAATTCTTCTTCTTCTTCTTTTTTTTTTTTTTTTAAGATTTTATTTATTTATTTATTTGTCAGAGAAAGAGCTGGAGAGCAGGGGGGAGGGATAGAGGGAGAGGGAAAAGGATGTTCCCACTGAGCAGGAAGCCCAGTGTGGGGCTTGATCCTAGGACCCTGCAGTCCTGACCTGAGCCTAAGGCAGATGTTTAACCCACTGAGCCACCCAGGCACTCTGAGATGCAGTGGGATTCTGTAGGAGCACATGTCAGAGAGCACAAGGTATCTGTTTCATTGGCTTCCAGATGGCATTGCAAGATCCTAGAGCATCTTTTCTAACTTGGGTCTGTATTAGGAGTGGTTCTCCAGTGTCCATTTATCTTTGTGATCTTTCAGGTGCCTTGGTAAGCAGAAGCTTCTTTTGATGCTTAGGCTTCTAACTTTTGTACCAAATGGAGTTTTTAAAGGAGATGCTTTCTCTTCCTTTCTTCTCTCCCACCTGCTCATCCTCCTTGTCTCTTACCATTCATCACACTGAAGCCTTATATTATGTATGATATATACATATATATCATACATATATACCTATGACTCATTCCTGGCAAATATTTTGAAACTATCTCAAGTGGGGGGGGGTATATATATAGCACCTATATGAAAGACTTGGTTGGTCCTTTGAGATAACATTAAAATGTTTTTGAATCCAAACTAATTTCTCTAAGGACCTATGTATATATATTTTTGATGGCATATTTTTGTAGTATTTGACTTTATTACTCACATTGTCTGTTGCCCTTTTTTCTTGTAAAGCTACATATCCAAGGTCTTTTTTTTTTTTTAAAGATTTTATTTATTTATTTGTCAGAGAGAGAGAGAGCACAGGCAGGCAAAGAGGCAGCAGAGGCAGAGGGAGAAGTAGGCTCCCTGCTGAGCAAGGAGCCCGATGCGGGACTCGATCCCAGGCCGCTGGGATCATGACCTGAGCTGAAGGCAGCCGCTCAACCAACTGAGCCACCCAGGCGTCCCTCCAAGGTCTTTATATTATATTTTCACTGACCTTAGATGATAGAACAAAGATATTTTATTTATTTATTTTAAGATTTTATTTTATTTGAGATTTTTATTTATTTGAGAGCGAGAGAGAGAGAGCATATAAATAAGATTTTTATTTATTTGAGAGCGAGAGAGAGAGAGCACGCATGCGCGCGCAAGTGAGCCAGCACAAGCAGGGGGAGCAGCAGAGGGAGAGGGAGAAGCTGACTCCCCACTGACTGGGGAGCCAGTGGACCCTGGGATCCCAGGACCCTGGGATCATGACCCGATCTGAAGGCAGACGCATAACCGACTTAGCCACCCAGGTGCCCCGGATCAAAGATATTTTAGACTCCAAAGGCTATTTATTGTGTTTCTTACTAATTGTCATTTAAGCAATTCAGGGACCAAACTGTTAGTTATCAAAAAACAATGGCTTAGATGCTTAATTGCTTCTTTTTAGTATTTATTTTGATTTGAGCTTTTGGCCACTGTCTTTAAGTTTTTTAGGTCTCAGAAAATTAAACATATCAAATGATAAAGAATTTAAACTGAAAGAAACTGGTATTTGAATCAATATGTTTGATATCTATTATAAATTAATAGATTTCAATTAAAGTAAATATTGGTGTACCTATAGCCAAATTAAAAGTTAATCTTGTAATGATTTTTTTCCCTTGCATTAGACAATTATGGAGTAATCCTAGTAGAATTAATATTATTGAGCAGCGAAACCCTGAGACCCATTGTAGTGAACATGTAATATGTGAGTCATGGAGCTTGTTGAGGACCCATGTCTCTTGACCTCAGCCCAGTGCCTTTCCATACAGATTAAAATGAACTGTCCTTTATTCTCTTCTTTAGGACATGTGTGTGAGTGGATGTTTCTATGACATACAGGTGTGGGAGCTCTGATGGAGAATTTCTGAGGCTGATATGATCACTTTATTTTCCATATATATATATGGATCTTTGCCAGGAATAGCCCTGTGGATTTGTACTTTTGTGTGAATTTCTATTTTTTTTCCGTTGAATTTGCTGAATGGGGAGGGTGTTGGGGGGAGTGTAGGAGTATGCTGCTCAGGTAAAATAGATTTCAACATACAAAAAAAAAACCCCTCTGGTCTATAGGGAAATAAAAAGATTTCTGATTATAGTCATTACAGAATTTCTACAAGAAAAAGCATGCTTGGGGCACCTGGGTGGCTCAGTGGGTTAGGCCTCTGCCTTCAGCTCAGGTCGTGATCTCAGGGTCCTGGGATCGAGCCCCACGTCGGGCTCTCTGCTCAGCAGGGAGCCTGCTTCCCCCCTCTCTCTGCCTGCGTCTCTGCATACTTGTGCTCTCTCTCTCTGTCAAATAAATAAAAATTAAAAAAAAAAAAAAGAAGCTTCTGATGGAGAAAAAGGTACTAAAAAAAAGCTTTATCAGTGTCAATTTCCCAATCACATTATTTTCAAGATCCTCATCACTAGAGCTGAGTAATAATAACAATCAGTAATAACTATAATAAAAAAAAGTCTAACCTATATTCTGGGAAAAAGGGAATTGAATTAATATTTATATCAAGTTTCAGTTATGTGGCAGGCTCTGATTTTAAATTCCTTCAAATTAAAGAAATGTTTCAGTGACAGTTACTGAGTCTGTTCTTTATTCCAGGATTCAGAGAAACTGCAAGGCTTATTCCAAGCAGCATTGGAGCTCAGCTCAAGCACTAAACCATATGACTGTGTGACAGCTTCCTACCTGCTGAACTTCTTAATCTGGCAGGATGCCCTGCCCTCATCTCTGTCTGCCTACTTAAAAACTCAGCAAGCTGCATGTGGAGCTGGAGATAAGTCTGCCATTATGGTGGAGAGGAACACATTAATGGGTTTGTATTGAATAAATGTCCTTTTGCTGTTGCTTATCAAGACCAGTATCTTACTTTCTCTCTATTCATTTAGTTAGCATAGCTAGTGGCAAACATTTATTTTGTGTTTCTTACATTTAAAAAAAATTTTTTAAAGATTTTTATTTTTATTTATTTATTTATTTAAAAGATTTTATTTATTTATTTGACAGACGGAGATCACAAGTAGGCAGAGAGGCAGACAGAGAGAGAGAAGGAAGCAGGCGCCCTGCTGAGCAGAGAGCCCAATGCGGGGCTCGATCGCAGGACCCTGAGATCATGACCTGAGCTGAAGGCAGAGGCTTTAACCCACTGAGCCACCCAGGTGCCCCTTAAAAGATTTTTAAAATTTATTTGAGAGAGAGAATGAGGAAGAGAGAGATTAAGAACACAAACAGGGGGAATAGCAGAGGGAGAGGGAGAAGCAGGCTCCCTGCTTAGCAGGGAGCCCAACTTGGAACTTGATCCCAGGATCCTGGGATCATGACCTGAGCCACCTAGTAGCCCCTATTTTGTGTTTTGTTTTTGGGGTTTTTTTTTGTTTGTTTTTTGTAGTTGTTTTTTTTTTGTTTGTTTGTTTTAGTTGAAGATTTTACTAGCATATAAGAATACTGCGAAGTAAATAATTTACTTTTGCAAGTAAATAATTTACTCAGCTATAACACTGTTTCTAAACAGAGGATTCATGTTTAAATTCATGTTTAAATAATCTACTTATTTGTAGATTATTCAAATGGATACTATTAGAGCTCTTATTTAAATAGGACGTCTTTAGGGGCACCTGGGTGGCTCAGTGGGTTAAACCTCTGCCTTCGGCTCAGGTCATGATCCCAGGGTCCTGGGATCGAGCCCCACATCGGGCTCTCTGCCCAGCGGGGGACCTGCTTCCTCCTCTCTCTCTGCCTGCCTCTCTGCCTACTTGTGATCTCTGTCTGTCAAATAAATAAATAAAATCTTTAAAAATAAATAAATAAATAAATAGGACGTCTTTATAAAAAATGTACCTTTTTGGGGGCAGAAATTTTACTATGACTATAGCCAGATCATCTTTGCTATTTCTATAAAGAGCAGAGTTCTTTTGTCTATCGGGTTTATGTTTTAACTGAGTGTCAGACCCCTGCCTTTTACTCTTCCCATATAGCCAGTTCTAAAACCTAGCTGACTGGTTTAGGTCTAGTGATTTCCAATAAGTATTTCTTGGGGATTCATGTGCTTAATTTTGTGCTAATAAATCTTCATTTGGACTTGTATTGTAAATAGGACAGATACGGATTTTTATTTAAAAAAAAAAAAAAGAGAGAGTGGTCAGATGTAGGAAGGGTGTTAAAAACTGTTGTCTCAGGCGCCTGGGTGGCTCAGTGGGTTAAAGCCTCTGCTTTTGGCTCAGGTCATGATCCCAGGGTCCTGGGATCGAGCCCCACATCGGGCTCTCTGCTCATCGGGGAGCCTGCTTCCTCCTCTCTCTCTACCTGCCTCTCTGCCTACTTGTGATGTCTGTCAAATAAATAAATAAAATCTTAAAAAACAAAAAACAAAAAACTGTTGTCTCCAAGATGGTAAAAAATGCCCGAGAAAGGGAACTAATAATGGGAGAAAATTAGGAGGCCGTGGGTAGTTCTGTTGGAAATGGGGATAAGGAGGGGACAAGTGCCATGGAAGATAGCACCTGTCCACTCTAGTTGCTTCAGGGCTGGACTCAAAAGGAGACCTTAATACACGACAGGAAGAGGTTTGTACTTGGGGTAAACTGGTCATGTACAGGCTTTCAAATTCAAGTCATTTAAAAAAACTAAGATATTCCAAGCATATAAAAATATTTAAATATAGATATAGAATATAAATAGTAATTGTATAAAAATGTCACAACTTTTATTCCCAAGCTAGGTAATTACACTCAGTTAAGAAGTACAATAGCACCCATACCTTTAAAGCTTCTCTTCTAGGGACGCCTGCGTGGCTCAGTTGGTTAAGTGGCTGCCTTCGGCTCAGGTCATGATCCCAGCGTCCTGGGATCGAGTCCCACATCGGGCTCCTTGCTCGGCAGGGAGCCTGCTTCTCCCTCTGCCTCTGCCTGCCACTCTGTCTGCCTGTGCTCGCTCGCTCTCTCTCTCCCTCTCTCTCTGACAAATAAATAAATTAAAAAAAAAAAATTTTTAAAGCTTCTCTTCTATCCTAGCTCCCTCCCCGGCCACATAATAACTCTTCTGTGTTTTATATCAGTCTTTCATCTTGTTTTTACCAAAATTTTACCACCCATGTATATATCATTAAGCAATATATTATTTACTTTGACATGATTTTGAATTTTATATAAATAGTACCATATGTATTATACAAATTTACTACATTTTATTAATGCATTCTCCTGTTGAGGGACTTCTTTTTTCTAAATAAATAATGCTGATGTGAACATTCTCATATATATCTCTTCTAATGGACAGGTCTGAGATATTATGGTAAACAAAAAAGTAGAATAGCCTTGTTATAAAGTATGTGCATCTTCAACTTAACTAGGTGATGGCAAATAGATTTTTTTAAAAATTTATTTATTTGACAGATAGAGATCAGAAGTAGGCAGAGAGGCAGAGAGAGAGAGAGAGAGAGGGGAGGAAGCAGGCTCCCTGCTGAGCAGAGAGCCCGATGTGGGGCTCAATCCCAAGACCCTGGGATTATGACCTGAGCCGAAGGCAGAGGCTTCGCTCAATCCCAAGACCCTGGGATTATGACCTGAGCCGAAGGCAGAGGCTTTAACCCACTGAGCCACCCAGGTGCCCCGGCAAATAGATTTTTAAATTACATTACCACCAATAAATTTTGAAGAATTGTATATGACATCATCACTATAATTTGCTATTGTCAGATTTTAGAGGTTTATGGAATATAAAGTGGTATCTTTTGGTTTCATCTTGC
>PISX010009417.1:0-75900 GCA_004024625.1 Mellivora capensis
GGGGCCAGCTGACATCTCATTTTCCTCTCCTAACACTAAAAAACTTCACCACATTGGCTGGAGTATGACAATTAACACATGTTTTTAATTAGCCTATTAGTCATCTTGTATCGGAGAGGGCCGGGAAGCAGAGAGCTAAGGCCAAGTGTTTTAACACATGGCTCTCCAAATACCTCTAAGGAACCAGCTGCTGAGACTTCAGAATCTCGGCAGTGCGACAAGGATGGAAGTGTTGTTCCAGGTTGCTTTCCTCCCGCCTAAAGCCACAGCCAGCCTCCTAGTGCAGAGCGAAGTGGTCACCAAACTGGCAGAATGATGAAGGTGGCTGAATTTTCTTCTCTGGTGGAAGGCAGGCGTGGGGATGCTCAAGGATGTGGGGGGTCATCTCGTGGAAGAATTAACTTCGGCAGCCGTCAGGTCAGGCAGAGAGGCTGTAAAGCGAGATCACCTTTAACCTTTCCTTAAGA
The DNA here is from genome assembly GCA_004024625.1 of Mellivora capensis. Classification (NCBI taxonomy): domain Eukaryota; kingdom Metazoa; phylum Chordata; class Mammalia; order Carnivora; family Mustelidae; genus Mellivora; species Mellivora capensis. The sequence goes on from PISX010009417.1 coordinate 468, forward strand.
TGTTGAGGATTCGTTAACTCTAGGTTTGGCTGCTGTAACAGACCCAGAATAGCAGTGGTGTAAATGAGAGAGAGGTTGATTTGTCTCTTGTGAAACAGTTTGAGGGTGAGCATCCCAGGGCTGAGGAGGCAGCTCTGCGGTGTTGGGGGCTTGCCAATTGGTTGCTCCCCGTTCCTGGGATGTTGCCCTCATCTGCATGGTCTGGAACGACTGACTCCCTGCCATCATGCACATTCCAGCTCCTGAGAAGGGAAGATGTGAGAGAGGACAGAGTGAAATTTCCTGCCGCCTTAAGGCAGAAAAATTTTTTTGACCTAAAATTCACATAAAATTTCCCCTTTTAAGTATCCGATTCAGTGGTTCTTAGCGTATTCACAAGGTTGTGCCGTACCGTCGTAATCTAATTGCAGAACATTTCCGTGACCCTAAAAAGAAACCCAGAACCTATTCACTCCCTCTTTCCCCCTCCTCCCAACCCCTGGCAACCACTAATCTACTTTCTGTCTCTATGGATTTGCCTGTTCTAGACGTTTCATGTAAATTGAATAATGCAATATAGGGCCTTTTGTGTCTGGCTTCTTTCACTCAGCATAATGACCGCCAGTACTTAATTTCTTTCTGTGGCTGGACATTTTTTTGTGTGGATGTACCACATTTCGCTTATCCATTCATTAGTTGATGGACCTTTGGATTATTTCCACTTTTTTGCTATTCTGAATGCAGTGTGAACATTCATTTATGTACACATTTTTCTGTGAACATATTTTTCAGTTTTCTTGGATATATGCCTACGAGTGGTATTGATGGGCCATGTTTTAACTATGTTTTAACTTCCTGAAGAACAGGCAGAGGTTCTTAACATTGGTGTGCCATAGACTTTTGGGCATCGACTTCTCAAAATCTTGTTTTTGAATTCGTAAAACACATGGGATTACAAAGTAAACCAGTTGTGTTGAAATAAGGTTTTAGAGATGTGAAGGTAACAAATCTGTGATCTAGTATGGCAAAATCCAGTGATAGGTCTGATAACTGTATGATTTCATTTTTTTTTTTTAAGATTTTATTTATTTACTTGAAAGAGAATGAGAGAGAGAGAGAGCATTGACTGGGGGCGGGGGGGTGGGGGAACTTGTCAGAGGGAGAAGCAGGGAACCCGATGTGGGACTCAGTCCCGGGACTCCAGGATTGTGACCTGAGATGAAGGCAGTCACTTAACCAACTGAGGAACCAGGCACCCCAATAACTACATGATTTCCAAGTACTAAAGGGCGTGAATGTTCTTTTGAGATGTAAAAACTAATGTGATTTTATAAAAAAATACCTGTGATTTCTACTGGTGACAAATTCACAGGTGTGAAAACTGTGGTTTGCCTGTGTTCATGGTTGAAGAAAATGCTAAATTTCAGTTAAAGGCCAGTGAAAATAGGTCTTTCCCCCCCACTCTAAATTACTAGAGCTCCTGAGTACTATTACACTTCAAATGGGTGACCCAGAAGTCACATACACCTCTTCTGTTCCCATATCGTTGGTCTGAATTTAGTCAGGTGACCATGCCTTGCTGCAAGGGATGCTGGGAATTGTAGTTTTGATTCACATCTGCCATGTGCCTGGCTAAATGTAGGAGTTCAGGGTTTTTTTGTTTGTTTTGTTTTTTTTTAAAGATTTTATTTATTTGACAGAGATCACAGGTAGGTAGAGAGGCAGGCAGGGGGAGAGGAGGAAACAGGCTCCCCGTTGAACAGAGAGCCGGATGTGGGGCTTGATCCCAGGACCCTGAGATCATGACCTGAGCTGAAAGCATAAGCTTAACCCACTGAGCCACCCAGGCACTCCAGGAGTTCAGTTTTTAAAGGAAGAGGGAGAATGGATATTGGGAGACAAGAAGTCAATATGGCACTATACTCCATACAGCCAGTTTCTTCCCTGGGTTCAAACCATGTGTTCTTTCTTAGATGCACCTGCCAAAGGGGTTTGCCCCCCCTTTTTTAAATAACATTATATTTATTTATTTGAAAAGGAGCATGCATGAGCAGGGATGGGGGCAGAAAGAAAGGGAGAAACAGCCTTCCTGCTGAGCAGGTAGCCCCATGTGGGGCTCAATCTCAGAACCCTGAGATCACGACCTGAGCCAAAGGCAAATGCCCAACCGACTGAGCCACCCAGGCCGCCCCTACAGTGTGCTTCTTGAGGCCACTAGCTGCTACTCAGAGTGGCAGTCCACTCCATAATGAACTGAGCTTGCCTGCGGGAAGAGCATATGCTTGACTCTCATCTCACATTCACACCGCCCAGATACTCATGAAGTGGAATGGACGTCTGTGCTCTTTAGATGATCGTTCTTTTGGGGGAAGTGGGAGGATTGAGGGGGCCAGGTGCATCACTGAGTAGGTTGAAGTAAACATCTGATGCAAGCACTTTGTACCTTTATACTGTGCCAGAAGAAGTGCAATCGGCTTCTCAAATGACTGGATGTTGGTGTTATATTGAAATGCTTGATTCGAAGTGCCCGGGCTCCTCTTGGGTCACCCAAGGCAGATGAGGGACTGATTTATTGGCTCAGAATCCAAGAAGGTCAGCAACAGAGAGAGAGGGCAGCTTAGGTGTCAGGGGTAGAGATCGCAGGACGTATATGGCCCATTGGCAGTGTGACCTCCCCGTGGTCTTGCTTGTGGGGATTGAAGAGTAGTGACACCGCTCATAGTAACGGTAACGGCTGGTCTTCAGTGCTTGCCTCCGGTATGCCTGGCTGGGTGTGTGGATGAACTCGTTTTACAGCCTCGTGAGCTCGATCCTGCCGTGTCCCCATTTCCCTGAGGCTCGGGGTTAATCGACCCACTCAAGATTGTATGTTTGTTTATTTGTTGTAGAGGTGGGATTTGAACCCAGAGGGACCCCTTCTGGCCTGTGCTTTTAATGAACCTTAAAGAGGAAGATGAGGGAGGAAGCTAAAGGGCAGGAGTTAGAAGGCTTGAATTTCTGGACAGAGAAGTTTGTGTTCACTTTCATGCTTTTGCTTCCTCAGTATTTATTTTTAACAATGACTTTTGAGTTTCTGTAATTGTGCCATCACAGACCCTCCCCTCTGTTCTTGCCACTGCACACCCCCCCTTCCTCCGTGCCACCAAGTAAATGCTCACATTGACTACCGATCTCTTTCTCCCTTGATTCTAGGCCAGCCCTCAGCCTGGTTTCAGGTTTTAAGACCCAGTGTTTAGCTGTCCTAGTTTTAAACATGAATTTTAAAAAAGCAGTTGATTTGTTACGCAGCAAATATTTACAGGGCGGATGCGGTGCCAGATCTGGGCCACCAGACACAGGTACATCATTAAGCACATCCCTAGCCTTCCTGGAATTGACAATCTGGAGGGGAGGCAGGGATTCAGACACTCAACAAATAACTTCACCAACACTGATTGCTGCTGTGATCAGTACCACGAAGGGAAAACATAGGGAGCTTGGAGAGCAGATTACCGCGTGGAAGAGAGGGACTGACCCAGGGATCCGGGAAGCTGGTGAGGGGGGCTTCCTGAGGGAGCACAGGTCTTCGCCAAGCCCTCAGGCTGAATGGTACACAAGAGTAGCGTCTGGGTAGAGGGGAAGAAGACCACCTCTAGGGTGAAGTTGAAAGTCCTAGGCATTGGTCAGAACCCCTCACTCCCACTGGATTCTGAGGACACCGCCTGAAATCAAGCCTCCCTCGCCTGCTAGCAAGTCCGTTTCCTCCTCTTTAAGATGGGTGCAACACTGGTCCTGCTGCCCACCTCATTGGTGGCCATGAGGGTTAAATGAGTCCTTATACATAAGACCTCTAGAACCCCTCTGGCATGGAGCAGGGGCATCAGTAAATAACTAAGCCTTTTATGTCATGGGACTGAAAACCGCTAATAGAAAACCGGAATCCAAGTTAGACCAAGGCTTGACAAGGACTGCCAGACAGGGGAACTTGGTGTGGGGGTCAAGGGTGCAACCATTGGACATTACCCCCCAGGAGGCATGCAGAAATATGTGGGGTGGTTTGGTCTCACAGTGGCCTGGAGGCCAAGAATGCTCAACTTCCTGCCGTGCAGAGGATTGGTGCTAAAACAAAGGATTGGTCCACCCAGAGCACCAGCAGTAGTGCCCCCCTTCCTTCACCCCCAGGTATGGCACCTGCTACTGTGCGTCCTTGGCTTTCCCTCGTGCTCCTGGTGGCTTTCCTTCCCCAGGTGGAAAGATGGCTGCTTTAGCAGGTGCAGGCTGCCCCAAGGTGCCCTGACCACCGCCTGCCCTCCTGAAATGTTCCCGAGCTGCCCCTGCCCTTGCAGCACTTGGGAGCACTGCCGGCTCCTTGGCAGAAGGGGTGAAACCAAGTAAAGAGTCCTGGTTTATCAGTCCGGGTTCTTGGGTTGCAGGCAACAGAAACCTGCTGGACCCCTGCCATAAAGCTGAGACCTGGGTCCAGCAGCTCTGGGGCATCTCGAAGACCAGTGCTCGGGGCCGCACCTTCAAAGCTGTCCTGGCAGAGGAGGAGGCCGTGAGGCGGCAGGAAGACCTCTGACTGTCGCTGGGCTTCTGGGCGTGATTCCCAGCCTCACCACCACTTCACAGGTTTTCCAGCTTTCCTGGGCCTCAGTCTGTCAGCTGTAAGACAGGGATCGACAGGAGGGATGCTGCCAGGAGCCAGCAAGCTGATACTTGGGACCTTGAAAACAGTGCCTAGGACAGAGCATGTGGCCAAGTAAATATTAGCCAGGATTTTTATTTTATGCTATTTTCATTATTTGGTTATTTGTGTCATTATTATATTGTTAGCATTAGTGCTGTTTTTATCAGCAGCTTGGAATTCGAATTCCTGAGCAAGAGCAGATGATTGGCCCAGCTTGGATCACGAGGCTGAGTGGGGCCTGTGGGCCAGGCCTCCCCCAGCCCCCTTAGCGAGGAGGAACTGGAGAGGACCGGTTGTCCCCAGGAAAAGTGGGCTGCTGTCACCCGAAGTTAGGGCAGAGACACCAGTCAGGCCCCCACTCCACATGTCCTCCAGGCTCAGTCATTTGACCTCATAAATTGCCCTAATAAATATCGTTTATTTGCCTGATTTGCAAGAGGATACTGAGATAGGCAAGGTGTCTCCCTGGCAGGTCTCCAAGTTCAGAGGGAGACAGCTGGAGAATGAGGATCCTGGTTGAGACCAGGTGCCTGGAACAAGGCTTGGCCCTTGGGAAGTCAGTAAGTGTTTCTTGAATGGATCAACGCACAGGGAAATGCAAGAGGTTTATGGGAGCACACGACCAAAGCGGCTGCTCTCCTGTCCCCCCAGCCATTGCGGAAGAAGCCTGTGGTTGCACCTGCAGCCTCCAGCGGAGGTGCAGAGGGCCGTATCCCTGTATCTCCTTGCACACAGTAGGCGTTTAATAAATGACTGCTTTATGATCCCCCTGGTGCATAGCCCTGCGGTCCCCCCTGTGTGGCGGTCGGCGGCAGACCCAGAGTTGGGGAGCTGGCTGCCTTCTCTGTGGAACAGGATGTGCAGACGTGGCTCCAGGATGCATCTCTGTGGAATGCGGTTGCTAATACAAATGAGCTTCCTCACGTCACAAGGCATCTATTATGTGAACAGTTGGATGACTTGCCCTGGGACTGGGCGGGCTCTCAAGGGGAAATTCATAGCCACAGTTATGCTTCAGGCTTCCCTTCGGAGAAGGCCTTTTCTCCACTAAAGACTCTTAATAAGGAAGATAATAACAGCCCGCACTTTCCAGGTGCCTGACACCATGCACAAGGGTTAAGCCACGGAATCCTCCCAGCACCCTGTGAGGCCCGGATTAACATTAGCCCGTGGTGCTGAGGCGGTGCTGAGGCTCAGCGAGGAAAAACAACTTGCCTTTCGGGTTCACAGCAAGTGAGGAAGAGAGCTAGGTTCCAGCCGTGGCCTCTCACTTCAGAGCCCAGGCTCTTCACCCCAGACACAGTCTCCCCTTTCTCTCTGTAGTACTGACTTTAAAACAGTCTTTTATTCATTTGCACCTGGTACGTTATTTAAAAATAGAGTCAGCTTTCTTCCTTCCCCTGAACCCTCCACTGTGTCCCGCCTCCTTTTAGAAATTCTGTGTGTATGTACAACTACGGTATGAATGACAGCCATGCTCGTGAGCTACACCAAGGGCAGCAGACTACAGCCCATGGGCCCTAGTTGGCCCACCTCCTGCTTTTATATGACCCGGGCTTTTACCTTTTTACATTTTTAATGGTTGGGAAATAAATCAAAAGAACCTCTCATGACCTGAGAAATGGCATGACCTTTGGGTTGCGCGTCCACGAGTAAAGTTTTACAGGAGCATAGCCGTGTTTATCTGGTTACGTATTGTCTCTGCTGTGTCCACGCTCTCTCTGTGTGTGGCTGAGGTGGGCCAGGTCCTGCCTCCGCGCATGCTCACTCAAAGCATTTCTTGGGCACTCGCTGTGTGGCAGGCCCCCGACTGGCAGCCACAGCAGGTCTAGGCCTGCCCTCTGGAACCCACAGTCTGCTGGGGGAGTCAGACGGTATCAGGCAGTCCCACAGAAGGATGTATTTAGGGGCACCTGGGTGGCTCAGTCCTTAAGTGTCTGCCTTCTGTTCAGGCTGTGATCCCTGGGTCCTGGGATCGGGCTCCTTGCTCAGCTGGGAAGCCTGCTTCTCCCTCTCCCACTCCTCCTTCTTGTGTTCCCTCTCTTGCTGTGTCTCTGTCAAATAAATAAATAAAATCTTAAATTTAAAAAAAGAAAGGACATATTTAGGTGCCTTCTCTCACCCTCTGCCCATTATTCCTGCTTTGTTTTTATTTGTGACCCTTTTTTTAAAAAGCAGGTCATGCATTTGTACACTTGAAAAGTCCATGTGTGTGTGTAGACATACACATTGACAGGTCTTTCTCTGCTGCTACCTTTCCTGCCTACCTCATTCCTCCGCCCCTTAAACAACCATTTGTATTAGGTTTTTTTTTACATACCCTTCTAAAGTTTTTTTTAGGCAAATTCGTATATCTATTTTTATCTTCCCTTCCTTATGCAAAATGTAGCATACACCCTATCCTACAATTTGCCTTTTTTTTTTTTTTTTTTTTTTAGGAAATCTCTTCATGCAGCCCAGTGGTTGAACATTAAAGGATGGGTAGGAGTTAATTAGGGGAAAGAGAAAGGTGTGTGTTGAGGAAGAGCATTCCAGGCAGAGAAACTAGCCTGAACAGCATGTGTAGAGGTCCTGCGGAGCATGGATTCCTCCAGGCTTGAGGGAGGGCCTGTGAGGCTAGAGTAAAGGAGGAGGGGCCTGTTCTGGCTGCCTGGGCCTGAAGGCCAAGGGAGGGACCATGACCTTGATTCTAGGAGCACCTGGGTGTGGAGTTCTGCTCTGTTTCCTTTCATGCCCTGCTTTTCTCTGTGACCAAGTGCATGTGGCCTTTATCGCATGTGGCAAAGGAGAGGCCAGGAATGTCCTTGAGAGCAGGTTATTGACTGTGGTTAATAATGAAAGAAAATTTCTCTTGTGAGCTCTTCCCAGGAGGTGTAATCTAGTGTCCGGGGGTTTACAGGGGTACCTCCGGCTTCCATGGTCCTTACCGATCATGTGACACCGGGCAAGTCCATCACCACTCTTTTCAATAGACACAGTCATGGTGCCAGCCACAGGGGTTTTTGGAGGATAACACGCACGCTGTGCTCAGTTCCAAGGTAGACACGTATTAAGCGCTCAGTATGTGGCAGTGATGGCTTCCGTTTATTTTCACAGGCCTGCCTTGGGCTCAGACTTTGTTCGCAAAGCTCACAGTGAAGACTTTTGATTAGGGAGCCTCATCACCTGGGTCCTGATAACCCCTGCCAGTTACTATCTCCCCTGGGCAAGTAACTTACTCCCTGTGTCCTTGACTTTTTCCATGTTATAAATGGAAATATAATACCTGCCTCGTGGTCCGGTGCTGAGGAGGAAATGAGTTAACATTTGTGTTGCACTTTCCCTCAGGACGTCTCTACATTTCTCTCTGGGGAACTCGATGGCCGCAGTGGCGGTGCCACCGTCATTGAGGGCAACAGTGACTTTTGTTCCTGGGAACACCTTGCCTCTTCTGAGAAACACTTTCCTACATGCACGTATCTGGAGCAGAGAATTGTCTGTTTAGTCAGGAATAGAAATTCCACTGGGCTCCCATTTTTATGTCCTTTGGCCATGTTAAGCCACGTGATTGCACTTAACTGCAAGGAAGGCTGGGAAATCTAGAATTTTCTTAATTGTCTCTCCAGTAGAAGAGAATTTTAAAAATTCTAGATGTTCTTAATTTTATTAATTAATTTTAATTAATTTTCATAATCACAGGGGTGCGGGTGAATACTTGCAAGCACATGAATCCATTTACCATTTCATAGTCTATCCATCACTCCTCCCAGCATATTACACATGTCCACGTTGAGGTCAGTTTGCACAAAGTGACCCCTGGAATGTGGCAAAACTGCTGGCCTCCAACCGGAGGTCCTGGAAGAAAGATTGTGAGTGACACAGTTCTAAAGCCTACTGAGTTGTATCTGTCTAATCAGGGAAACAATTATACCTCCTAGATCAAAGGTGAGAGGCAGGCTCTGGGAGTAGCTACTAAAGCAGCCAGAGAAAGGCTGCGGAACCGGTTTTTTCTAAGCAGGTTTTATTTACCTACTGGTCTGATTGCCTGTAGGACAATCCCATTGGCTCCTCGAGGCCTTCTAGGTCGCCTCCTCCCTTGGGCTGGGCCTCTCTTGGCAGAAGGCTTGTCCCCCTCTGGCCAAGGAGTGCCTACTGTGTGTCGGGGTACTGTCCAGGGTGCTGGAAATAATAAGAGGAAATACCCTGCGTTCACTAGGTGCCAGGCATTGCAGGTGATTGAGTTAACTCATTTAACCCTCTCGGCAGCCCCAAGAGATGGGGCCCATTACAGATGTTTGAAAAATCAAGTCTTAATTAAAAAAGAAACCCTGATTTTTCATAATGTTCAATTTTTCTGAAATAATAGGTATCTGGTATCTTAGAATAACATGAACCTTTTCACTGATGGCTTATTTCGGTAGCCTGATTTTTTTTTAAATAGATTTTACTTTTTAGAGCAGTTTCGGATTCGTAGCAAAATGGAGAGTAGCCCGTACCGCACCCATGCACAGCCGCCCCCGTCATCAACATCGCCCACCAGAGTGGTACATTTATTACAATTGACGAACCTCCACTAACTCTTCACTGTCACCCAGAGTTCAGAGTTTACATAGTTTCCACACTCTTGGTGTACATTCTGTGAGTTTGGACAAATGTGTAATGACACATATCTACCATTGTGGTATCATAAAGAGTAGTTTCACTGCCCTAAAAATCCTATGTGCTCCATCAGTTCATTCTTCTCTCCCCCTAACCCCTGGCAATCATCAGTCTCTTTACTGTTGACGTAATTTTTTGCCTTTCCCGTGATGTTACAGGATTGGAATTAAACAGTATGTAGCCTTCTCAGATTGGCTTCTTTCACTTAGTAAATATACTTCAGGTTTCTCCATGTCTTTTTATGGCTTGAATAATATTCCATTGTTTGAATGTCCCAGACTTTATTCACTCATCTACAGAGGATGTCCTGGTTACTTCCAGGTTTTAGCAGTTATGAATAAAGTTGCCATAAACATCTGTGTGCAGGTTTTCGTGTGAAGAGAAATTTTCAGCTCCTTTGGGTAGATATCAAGGAGCACGATGAGTGGACCGAATGGTAAGAGAGAGTATGTTTGCTTTTGTAAGAAAGAGCCAAATTGTCTTGCAAAGTGGCTGTACCATTTTGCATTACCACCCACAATGAATGGGAGTTCCCGTTTTTCCACATCTTCACCACCATTTGGTGTCAGTGTTCTGGATTTGACCATTCTAATAGGTGTGTAGTGGTTATCTTATTGTTACTGTGTATTTTTATTTCTTTTTAAGTAAGCTCTGGGCGCATTGTGGGACTTGAACTCATGGCCCTGAGATCAAGAGTCAACGTTCTGTACCAATTGAGCCAGCCAGGCACCCCTCTCGTTTTAATAAATTTGCATTTCCTTGATGACATATAATGTGGAACATCTTGTCATCAGCTTATTTGTCATCTGTAGGTCTTCTTCAGTGGGGTGTCTATTAAAACATTTTTTAATGACCCGTTTTTTTAAACCTTTTGCAAATATTTTCTCAGTCTGTGGCTTTTCATCTCATCCTCTTGATATTGTCTTTAACAGAGAAGTTTTAAACTTTAATGAAGTTCAGCTTATCAGTGCTTTTTTCATGGATTATATGCCTTTGGTGTTGTATCTAAAAAATGATTACCCAGGGGCACCTAGGTTTTCTCCTGTATTATCTTCTACGAGTTTCATAATCTTTTGTTTTACCTTTAGGTCTGTGATCCATTTTGAGTTAACTTTTGGGAAAGGTGTAAAGTCTGTGCCTGGATTCATTTCTTTGCACGTGGACCTCCGGCTCCAGCGGCATTTGTTGGAAAGATTATCTTTGCTCCATTGTATTGTCTTTGCTCTTTTGTCAACGATTAGTTGACTATGCTTATGCGGGTCTGTTTCTGGGCTGTCTCTTCAGTTCCATTAATCTATTTGTCTGTTCTTTCACCAGCACCACCCTTTCTTAATTACTGTAACTTTGTAGTAAGTCTTGAAGTTGGGTAGTATCAGTCCTCTGACTTTGTTCCTCTCCTCCAGTATTGTGCTGGCTATTCTGGGTCTCTGGCTCTCCATATAAACCTTGTTTTATTTACAGCTTTTTAAAATTTATTTAGAGAGGGCTTGGGGGAGAATGGGGGTGGCAGGGAGAGAGACTTTCAAGGGTATTCCCCACTGAGTGCAGAGCCTGACAGATTGATCTCATGACCTTGAGACCATGACCTGAGCCAAAAATCAAGAGAGGAACTCAACCAACTGAACCCCTCAGGCATCCCCTCTCCATGTAAACTTCAGAATCATTTTGTCAGTATTCAAAATTGCTGGGATTACGGGATTACATTGAATCTACAAATTAAGCTGGAAAGAACTGGTTTTTTTTTTTTTTTTTTTTTTTGAGATGGGGTTTCACTGGGGTACCCAGGCTGAACTGTACTGGCTATTCATAGTCACAGCCCCACTACTGATCGGCACAGAAGTTTTGACCTGCTCCACTTCTGCCTGGGCCAGTTCACCCTTCCTTAGGCATCCTGGTTGTCCCGCTGCTCCTTGAAGTTTACCATATTGATGCTGAACTTAGTGCTGACACCTGATGGGTATCTTCCTGTCTCAGCCTCCCACGGGCACGTGTTACTGTGCCTGGCTAGAAAGAATAGGTATCTTGATAACGTTGAATCTTACCATTCATGAACATAGAATATCTCTGCATTATTTAGTTATTTGATGTCTTTCATCAGAATTTTCCTCATATAGTTCTTATACATATTTTTTAGATTTATCCCTAAATATTTCATTTTGGGGGATGCTAATGTACATGATATTGAGTTCTTAATTTCAAATTCCACTTTTTCACTGCTGCATTATAGGACAATGGTTGATTTTTTATATTAATCTTGTATCCTACAACCTTGCTATAATCACGTACTCATTCCAGAAGCTTTGTGTTTTTTTTGTTTTTATTTGATTTTCAGGATTTTCTACGCATATGATCATGTCATCTGTGAACAAAGACAATTTTATTTCTTCCTTTCCAATCTATTTTTTACTCCCTTTCTTGTCTTATTGCATTAGCTAGGGCTTCCAGCATGATGTTGAAAAGTAGTGGTGAGAAGGGACATCCTTGCCTTGTTCCTGATCTTATTGGGAAAGCTTTGAGCCTCTCAGATTAAAATTGAAATTTTAATGAAATTGTCTTTTCAGTCATTAGTTCACCTAAGCCAAATGTTTGGAAGGTGGGAACCTTGCATCCACTTCCCTTAGCCCAATCCTGACTGTGCAGTAGGTTTTAAAAACATGTTTGAATGAATGAGTGAATGAATGACTCTGGTGGTACAGTGAACAGTTAAACAGAACTGATGTGCAATATCTTCTGGGCAGATGTCAGCTCAGGGTTAGAGGGGCAGTGGGAGACAGTGATTGAAAGCAGACCCAAGCCAGGGGCTGAGGTTCAAATCTGGTTCTTCTGCTTACCTGCTGGGTGATCTTAGGCAAGGGACTGCCCCCTTCTCGGGACCTTACTGTTCTCCTCTGTGAAGTGGGGATATTAATCAGAACTACCCCCAGAGGTGGTTGTGAGGGTTAAATGAGTTGGAATTGGAAGGTGTCTGGCACACAAACACACGCATAACAGTTATCTGGTGCTGTCAGGTCTTACGTGATAGTTTTGAACATGAAGAGCAGTTGAGTTCAAGTATGTCGAGTCCTAAGCTCAATTGTAGGGGAAGTGAACCCCAGTTTGACCAGTAACTTTGGCTGAAAACAGCTGCCCAGCAATTATTTTATATTTTACATATAAAACGTAAAATTTTGGGGCACCTGGGTGGCTCAGTAGGTGAAGCAACTGCCTTTGGCTCAGGTCATGATCGCAGGGTCCTGGGATTGAGCCTCACATCAGGCTCCCTGCTCAGTGGAGAGTCTGCTTCTCCCTCTCCCTCTCTTCCCCGCCCCCACCCCCCCTGCTCATGCTCTCTCTCTTTCAAATAAATAAAATCTTTTTTTTTTAAACATGAAATTTTATATCCAACTTTGGTCAATAAGCTTGCTTAGTACAGATATGATTATAGAGTTGGAATTTTGGGAGTTGTGAGCAACTGTGTGTTCTTTGTGGGAGAAGGACACGGCCAGGCTGAATCTCCTGAGCATAACGAGTCACTTTCCCAGACCCCCTGTCATTCCAGTCTCAGGGAACAGCCCTGTGCAGGGTGGGGGCTAGGCAGTGGTTAAGGGCCCCATGCTGTACTTGATCCTTACTAAATTGTGAACTTGGGCAAGTGACATAGCTTTTTCAAGTCTTGGTGTCTTTCTCTGTAAAATGAAGAACCAAGTTCACCACAGGCTTGTTAATGAACTCTAAACTAGTAAAACACCTCGTACAGTTCCTGGCACATAGTAAGTGTGTGTTAAATGTTAGCTGTGTTAATATTATTGTAATCATTTTGTTGTTTTTATTGTCTTTTAGTTTTTATGGAATATGACTGGTCTGGTATTCCACAAGTAGAGTTTACAGCTCTAGAAGATTATCATCATTTCATTAACCTGACTAGAAATAAAGATCAGTATATTCATTCAGCAAATATTTACAGGGCTTCTACTCTGTGCCAGGCACCTAACTACAACAGGATACTATGCGATATGAGCAGTAGGTGAGAGGGATACCTTAGTGGGGTCAGGAAGGGCCTGTCTGAGGAAGTGACATCTGAGCTGAGACTTGCAGGATGAAAAGGGGCCAGCCATGCAAAGAGTTGAAAAAAGAAGGTTCCTGGGGGAGAGGGCTGCAGGTGCAAAGGCCCTGAGGTAGGAACAGGTTTGGCAAGTTGGAGGAACAGAGAGGAGGCTGGCATGGCTTGAGTTGGATGAACAAGGTTCAGAATGTGATGGGAGGAGGGATTTGCTCCCTGAAGTCTCTACTTTGTTCCATCCCTGGGAGCTTTTGGACGAAAGGGCTATTGGGAAGCTGACTTTGGCATGTAGGAAGAGGTATGAGGGGACCAGAGGTCTGGCACTTGCCTTGCTTGAACCTTCTGGAGGCCCTTCCTCAGGAACTCCAGTTCAGGAAGAAGAGACCCTTCACCCCACAGCTAAGTTCTGTGATTTCTCAGACGAGAATGTGGTTCACATTTTTGTCCCATTGGTGGCCCAGCTGTGCTCTGATGCTCTCTTCCTGAAGCCTACTTTCTTCTTCTCCAAAGTAGGACAGCGGAAAGCTAGCTACCCTGGAGAAGTGTCAGAAAAGAGTCCAGCCAAATGGAGTCTGTTTCTTGGCGGTGTGGGGGATTAATGAGCTCTTTCCTTTGTGCCAAAGGTAAGGAAGCTATTAAAACCCCAGGGCTTGGGACACCTGGGTGGCTCAGTTGGTTAAGCGGCTGCCTTTGGCTCAGTTCATGATCCCAGCATCCTGGGATCGAGTCCCACATCGGGGTCCTTGCTCGGCAGGGAGCCTGCTTCTCCCTCTGCCTCTGCCTGCCACTCTGTCTGCCTGTACTTGCTCTCTCTCTCTCTCCCTCTCTCTCTGACAAATAAATAAATTTAAAAACAAAACAAAACAAAAAACCCCAGGGCTTGGTGGAATAGAGTAGCAGGTGGGAACCTAGACTTGGGTGTCAGCTCTGACTTCACCACTTCCCCGCCCATGTGACCTTGGGGGAATAATTTACTTGTCCCTTGTCTTTGCTTTCTCATCTACAGAATGGGGACTATAGTCCCCATGCTCAGAATAGTGCCCACTGGAAATGTGGGCTACCATTATCATCACCTTCCAATTTTAAGTCAGTGTCACCGTGAGATGAAGTCCTCTTTCCTCGTTTTTTCTCAGCAATTAAGATGCTTGGATTTGATTCCTATTTCTCCACACTTGAGCCGGATTCTTGCCCAGAAGCTTGGCAGCTCTGCTCCTGGGAGCAGGGACAGGTTATTTGATGCCAAGAAGGTGAGAGTTGACAGGATATTTGTTGCCAGCCATCAGGAACCCTGTGACACCCCCACAGTGATGACTGCTCCTGCCAAAGGGCCTAAGACCCAGGAATGGAGCTTTCTTTTCCAGGGCTCCCTAATTTCCATTCATTGTATGTACCTGAGAATCACCTAGGAATCTTGTGAAAATGCAGATTCTGATTCATCAGATCTTGGGAAGGGCTGAGGGTCTGCGTTTCCAAGGAGCTCCCGGGGGATACGGATGCTTCTGGATACCACTGCTCCCCAGACCAGTTCCCACCTGGACTGCTTCTCGAACCACAGAGGGCCACCCTTACTGAATCCAGTCTGCATTTTCACCAAATTCCTTGATAATTCACTGTTTTTTATAGTTTGTGAGCCTAGACCCAGGGTTTCTCAACTCAACGCCTTGACCTTGTAGGCAGGATGGTTCTTTGTTGTGCAGGCTGTCCTGTGCCCCGCCCCTAGTCCTGACCAGAACTGTCTGCCAGTGTTCTCTGGAGTGGGGGTGGAAACCACCCCCCAGTGAGAACCAGCGGCCTACAGCCCTCAAGCTCGGCTGTGCCCACAGATGCGCAGACCCCGCGGCAGAGGTCATGGGTGCTTTCGTTCTGGGCAGGGTCAGGATCACCAGGCCTTCCTAGTCAGGATGCATTCAACTCATGACATCATTGCTTATTGGCACAGCACATGCAGACTGGGCCTTGGGTTTCCACCCACCGAGTGGGGGTGCGAGGACCTTAGTGAGCCAGGCTTCCAGAGGAGAGGATATGGGGTTCACCACTGAGTTTGTTGGCATTGCTTAGAAAGACAGCCACGTGGGCCACCCACCTGGCCTTTTTTACTGGGCCCAGTGTTGTCTGTTTGCCTGAGCGGAGCTCCTGTGTTTACTTAGGGCACTGTGGGGCAGGGACAGGCATATCCTCTGGTGTCTGCTCCGCAGACTTCTGGAGTGCTGTGGGCTTCTGTTTCTGCCCCTCCCCTCGCCCCCCTCCCCCACCTCCTCCTGGCTGCCGAACCACCCTGGAGTGTCTCTGAGTCATTTTATACCATGTCTTGATCTCTGTGACCGGAAGGACTGATGCCTGGCGGCAGGGATAGAGGCATCTTTTTTTGGTCTCTTAGGCCTGGCAGGTGGCAGGTGCTCTTGTTAAGTGGGTCCAAGAACCTCATTTAGTCACTGGGTATCTCTTTGGGTGCCTCTCGTGTGGCGGGCACTGCGTTGGGCACGGCACGTAAGGGGAAAGCAGCATATTGAGACCATCGGGGGGTTGGGGAGTTTCCCTTCACACAAGACCCTGGCCGTGGAGGGAACATTTATTGAATTCCGTCTCCTGCCAAGTTCTGTGGGGTCTGGAACACTACTGGCCTTGCCTTCATGGCACTTTCTGTTCTGACTGGGTCCAGGGATGAAAACCATACAAGCAGCCAAACAAGCCAAGTAATTGCACGTGGGCTAGAATTACTGCTGTCTCACCGCTAGTTGGGCAGGAACCAAGAACCCTGCGCCAAATGTAAACTCATGTGCCCTTTGCCACTGGCAAGCCAGTGGGTCCTTTGAAAGAGTCTGCTTTTCCTTGATGTGTAGCTGGTGGGTGATCACAGGGTCTTAGAGGCTCAGTGGACGTCTCTGCCCTCCAAAGAGGGTAGACGTGTGTTTTATTGGGTTACTTACATGAACAGTAACATTCATGTAGCTCTGAGTGCCTCTATTCTAAGTGTTTTAAATTCCCCCAACAACCTTAAGATATTGGTACTATCTCCGTCCCCCTTTTTCAGATGAGGCACAGAGAAGGGAGATAATTTAGCTGAAATCCCAACTGTCTTTGGAGTCCTCGTTCTTTTTTTTTTTTTTTTTTTTAACACAGGGAGAGAGGGAGGGAACACAAGCAGGGAAGTGGGAGGGAGAGAAGCAGGCTCCCTGCTCAGATGCGGGGCTCGATCTCAGGACTCTGGGATCATGACCTGAGCCGAAGGCAGATGCCTAACCAACTGAGCCACCCAGGCGCCCTTCGTTCTTAATGCACTCCGGGAACACATCAGGCATTCGGACATAACCGATATTGCTCACCGGTTGATCCAGACCAGAGGAAGGCCCTGCTGGGGCAGGAAGGCGAAGAGTCCCAGTGTCAGACCTTCGGGGAAGAAACACGTCCTCACACCCCCAGAACCAAGGCCATGAGAAAAACCTAACAGCCAGGCTAGGGAGAGAGCAGTGGCTCTAGGTAGTTACTGTCTCCCTGGAAGGACCTGGCCTGGCTCCGGGAGCCCCTTTCCCCACATGAGCTCAGTGGGTTCATTGCTGAGACGGCCCCCGAGACTGTGCCAAGTAGCAGTTAGCAGGAGAGCGGCTGCTGAGCTCTGTCTTGCGGCCTGATAGCCTGTTAGGGGCATGACGGGACACCTTGGTTCCTTGGAGCTAGAGAGTGATTTCTCTTAGGGACTTGCTGCCAACAGGGAGATTGGGGACCGAGTTTGGATATGAGGCTTTGGAGTCACACTGTAGCTAACCACATCCTAGCTGCACCCCGTGCTGTAGCTGCGTGACCTTGGGCAGGTGACTTCACCTCTCTGAGCTTCAGGCGCTTTATTTTTTAATTACCTACCTCACTGAGGTCTACGTGTATGGGAGTGGTGGTGTTAACTCACTGAGGTCATCTTATGCCAAGTGTTTAGTCCAGAACTTGGCCCTGCCGTTGAGCACTCAGTACATGGAGAGATGATGTCGTGGGAGGCAGTGTCACCAAGTGGGTCAGGCAGGGCCTCTGGAACCACCACTCCCAGCTCATCAGCCTGGGACCACTGGCTTTAGCCTCTCTGCGGCCGCATTTCCTTATCCTGAAACAAGGATACTGTTAGTCCTAAGGAGGGTGAGCATTCAGTGAGTCGGTGCTTGTAAAACATGGAGCACATGTTAGCGCGCGGCGCAACACTCATGGTCAGCCCCGAAAGCATTGGCTGTCACGATGACGGTCAATTGAGAATGTGAGCCTGGGACCCAGCAACCAGGTGAGGAGAAACCTTCCACAGAAAGCTACTGTTGGGTCACCCACCTCCCCTGTGGGCGCGAGGGATGGTGATGGGAGGCTCTGGTTGTATCAGGGACTCTTATCCTCTTTTCAGAGGAGAGTTGGCCTCTTAGAGTTGAATAATACAAACTCGAAGGGGACAGTGAGGAAGGCCAGGGAGTGGAGGTGTGCACCATGACCTCCAGGAGTAAAGGAAGGTTCCATTCAGGTTGAGCTGTATGCTGGCTCTGTGGTCAGTTGTGCAGGGCGAGAGTGAGCACGAGAGTTGGCAGGCCTGGGTCCCAGGTGTTCCCAGCTACTTGACTTGGGTGAGTTCCTCAGACTTGCTCACGACAGTGTCCCGTCAGCATAGAACTTGGTCAGTGCTGGCTGTTGTGGGGACAGCAGAGTAGCGAGGCGGTCAGGAGGGCAGGCCCCAGAGTCATTCCCCTGGATCTGGCCCTAGCTGTGTCATGTCGAAATGGTGGGACCTTGAGCAAAGCACTGAATCCCTTCTGAGCCTCAGTTTCCTCATCTGTGAAGTGGGGGTGTTAGCACCTGCTTCACATGGTGCCGGTTGAAGATCATGTTAATCTCTATAAAGTCCTTAAAACGGCACCTGGCACAGAGAAAGTCCTCACGTGGAGAATGTTGGCCTTGTTGCTGTTACTGTTAACCCATCCCAGAAGACAATGTAGAAAGCAAGTATAAACTGTGGATATGTTCCAGGGGAACAGCACCCTGATGAGGGAGCTTGGGAGATATCTCCCTCTGGTAGGGTTACTTAGAGCTGACATTCGAGCTTCCATGTTGCTAGAATGTAAGTGAAGAGAGAGCGTGCAAAGGCAGGGGGGAGGAAGAGCGCGCTGACTAGGAATGATGTCTTACTGCCACAGGGACAGCTTTCCCAAGGTCAGATCATGCCACGAGATAATTTGAGGTGGTGTATGAATAAACACTTTAAACATTTTAATAGTTGCACTTTTATTTTAATGCGTAACAGGAAAAGAATTTCAATAGCACATCAAACCCAGTGTTCCATGGCTATTTCTGCTTTGGGTGAGGCTAACGTTGGCACGTAAGCCAAAATAAACGTGAATGCAGTTAAAGAAAACTGCAGAGTAAGTGATAGCACAGGTGGTCCGGGGATGGACGCGGCAAAAAGGGAGCTGGTGCGCGGAGATCCTAGTGGCTGGGGCGCGTGACAGTAGGAGAAACCGGTCTGAGCGGGGCTTTACTCTTGGCATTCAGATGTGGAAAGGCTGAGCTCCCTCAGGGGGTTGCTGAGCCGTCGGCCCCCCCTTTGCCCCCTTCTCCTCTGCTCTTTGCACACGTGATGGCACTGAACCCTTACTCTACGGGGCGATCTGCTGGTTGGGACACGTTGGGACACAGGTGCCAAGATGCCAGTGATGCTTGGCTAAGGGACGCTGAATTCTCTCTTGGATGGGGATGATGAATTCTCTCACTGCAGAGTATGATGGAGACAAGCTCTGTGGCCAGTGTAGAGGCTCAGCGACCCTTTGGAGAACTGGGTGCTTTCTCTCTATTCCGTGGCCCTCGTGGACATCTGTATCATCCCGACATTGGCCGTTGTGTGGTCACAGGATAGCTGCCCCAGCCTGAGGGTCACATCCTTACACACAGTATCCCAAGCAGGGGAAAAGGCTTTCTCTCCCTGTGTCTTTCCTTTCCAAAGGGAACATGTCCTCATAAACATTCCTAACCCCGGCAGACCTCTGTTTCTCATTGGCCATGGAGGGACCAGTGATTGTCCCTGGTTATAGGGGAGCCTGGGGAAGCAGATATCTCTGTAGTGAGAGGCACCGAGAGACAAGGGTCGGGAGTGACCGTCAGCCACACAGCCAGTACTATTACTACCCACCTCCCCAGATGAACAAAATCCAGGAGCAGAGAGAGGAGAAGATGGCTTGCCTCGGTCTCTGGAGAGTCTGTATGTCAGAGCAGGGATCTGCACCCACATCTTTCCTCCTGCGGAGCCCACGGTCTTCACCCTTGCCCGGTACTGCCTTCCTGGCAGGGGACACCCAGACAGTCATAATGCAGGGTGACGAGAGGCAGGCACCAAGTGCTGCAGGGACTCGGAGGACAGAGATCCTGCTCAGGCATGGGCAAGGGGAATGGAGAGGAGAGGAAGGAGTGTGTAGAGAATCAGGCTCAGCAATGGCGCTGGCCTTTGAAAGGACTTCCGCCAGGTACAAGGGACATGGTGTGAGGAAGGTGGGCCCCAGCATGAATGAAAGTGGGCAGTGGCACAGTGCATGCCGGGTAGATTAACCAAGGCTCCTTGGGATGGAAGATCAGTTGGTCTTACGTCACTGGGAAGCTTGGAGGAGAGAAGCTTCAGAGCCAGCCCAGGCAGGGGCCTCAGACATGTCACTGGGGCTCTGTTTCTCTCCCTTGCTCCACTTGGCTTCCCTGTCCACACACGCAGGGTTAAGGTGCAGATCCTCCTGATTTATAAACCCGGGGGAAAGAGGATTTCTTGTCTTCAGCATCTTTACACAAGGCCTAGGGAAGACTCAAGTTGGGGATCTCAGTCCATTCTATGTGCTATAACAAAAATACCATAGATCGGGTAGCTTATAACCCTAGAAATTTTCTCACTGTCCTGGAACCTGGGGAGTCCAGGATCAGGGTGTTGGCAGATCTGTTGTCTGCTCAGGGCCAGCTTCCTGGTTCATAGATGACCATCTTTCTGCTCTGTCCTCACCCATGGCAGAATGGGCAAGGGAGCTTTCTGGAACCTTCTTTATAAGAGCATGAATGAGATTGACCGAATCATTTCCTGAAGGTCCCACTTCTTCATACCATCACACTGGAGATTAGGTTTTAATACACAAATGGGGGTAGGGGGAGACATGCATTCACTCTGTAGCAGCAGGTCCTGTGCCCGTCCCCAAAGGTGGGATGAAGGATGAACCCAGGGCCACAGCCTTGCCAGACTGGTGGAGCAGGGTGACAGCAAGGTGGAGAGGGAGCCTCCTGAATGAAAAGGTAGAGAAGCTAGGCTCACGACATATGTTCACTGGCACATGTGCGATCTGTTGCGTGCCTACAACTTCTGTACTTGAGTTTCCTAATTTGCAAAAGGGAGACTCCTGTGACCATCCTTACGTCATATGCGGGGTCTACGGCAGACTGCACCTAATCAGCATTTGCGAGGATGGGTAGGGAGCGCTCCGTGGAGCCTAGAGCAGTGGCCTCCCCAGTGGAAGGCCCAAGATGCTACTTTGCCGGGACCCGGTGTTACCCGTGAAACCTAGATGGCTGGTTCGGACAGCAGCTCTGGCCCATCAGAGTGGTGTAAGCCCGCGCAAGCAGCTTGACCTCTCTGTGCCTCCATTTCCACATGTGAACCAGGGAGCCAAGTGCTCGGCACACTGCCAGGTACGTGGTAGACATCAGCAAATATTTTCTCGATGAGCGCACGAGTGGAAAAGCTGAGTCAGAAGGCACACACAGGTTGTTAAGCCTTTTGGGGTTGGTATGGCCAGGCGGCCCTCCAGAAAGCCATTATTCCATCAGTAGAAGACGAGATGACCCATTTCCCTGTTCCTTCGCCAACACTTCCCTTTGAGAGTCTTATTTCCTGGAGAAAAATTCCTTGTTCTCTTCATCAGTAACGAAACCAGCCTGATGTTATGGACACATAAGAAAACGTCCATATTTTTCAGAGCTGCAAACTGTAACGTGTAAAACGACCTGATGTCTGGGACTTTCCTTCAGCAAGAAGGGGGGAGGGGAGCGATGGATCGATAAGGAATCGGTGAAGCTCGTGGGCGAGATCTTGGTAATTATTGAATCTGGGTTAGAGGACGCAGGAGTTCACTGTACCTTTCCCTCTACCTTTTTTAAGAATGTTAACAAAACAAACCCAGCCCACTCAGTCCCCAACACATACACACACACACACACACACACACACACACACACACTGCCTAAACAGCTACTTAACTCCTGCTGCTGCCCATGGGCAGTTGGAGGACCCAGTGGATCCACGACCGTCTTGCAGGTCTTTCTCTCCCTGGAGCGCCTTCGTGGGGAGATCCTTTGGGCTGGAAGGGTAGTGGCTTTCAGGCCCAAAGCAGCAGTTTCTCATCTGACCCGGGCATTCAGTGCTCTTCTTCTGAAATGAAGGTCTTCTCTTCCCTCCGTGGGAAAGTGGGATGACAGACTCCCTAGTGATTAACTCCTGGGAAACCCCCCTTGTGGAGGTGTGGTTGTGCCAGGGGGTGGAGGGAGTCACGAGAGTTGCTCATGTCCAAGGACCTGTGTGCTGGTGGCAAAAACAGAACCGGCCAAGCCTCCTTCTGCAGTGACTGGATCTTGATCCCAGCCCCTCTAGTCCTCTGAACCCACAAGATCAGGCCGTAGCCAACCCTGCCAGACAGGCTTTGTCCCCAGCCCCTTTTCCAGACTGACTTGTAAGTAGGTAGCGGGCTGTGAGTTTTCCAGCCGGGTTTGTTCTGCAGGGAAGTTAAGGAGGGTCTTTCCCATCCCATCTGGTGCTGGGTGGGGTCTTAGTCAGCGGAGGGTGAACAGCCCGGAGCTGACCCTAGACCCTCGAGAAAGGTCATCATTTAAGAATGTTTCTTAGGCAGCCCCACAGGAGACCCACATGTGGATGTGGTCAACTGTAGTTTCCAGCTGTCTCACTTCTGCTGAATTTCGCCAATTTCTCATTTCCTTTAGGAAACAAAATTCGTCTGGAGTGAAGTATGAATAATCATGATGACACACTTGGCAATAGGGACATTGGAAACCTTGCCCTGAAGCTCACAGTTGATGTCATTGTTGCCAAGGTCTTGAGCAGTGTAGACCAGGGAAGTGGGGACGACTGAGTCACATGGCCTGGGTTCAAATCCCAACACCACCACTTAACAGCCAAGTGACCTTGGGAAAGTCACTTAACCTTTTTAAAAAATTTTATCTATCTAAGAGAAAGAGAGAGCAAAGGCAGTGGGGAGAGGGAGAAGCAGGCTTCTGGCTGAGCAGGGCATCCAACATGGAAGTCCATCCCAGGACCCCAGCATCACGACTGAGCTTAAGGCAGATGCTTAACTGAGCCACCCAGGTCCCCCAGTCACTTAACCTTCTTTGTCTCAGTTTCCTTATCTATGAAATGATGATGATACCTGCCTCGTAGAATTGTAAGGTTTAAGTTAGAGAACATGTGTCAGATGTTGTAAATGACCTCTTCTGTAGTAGTTGCTCATTTAATCCTGACAGTGGCAATTGCTGTTAGGAACGGGCACAGTTGAGACTGGGAACTGCTAGTCTGTAGTCGGGTTCAGGTGGAACCAGAAATTGGAGGAGAGGAACAACAAAGCCTCCTTCCTCCCCAAGTCTGTAGTTTGGATAAAGAGGCTTAATTTTGGCATTTAAAAATATTACTTTTCACTTGATGTTTAAAATCTCATAGAAAAGCACAGGTGGGAGACTTTAAAGGGGAAGAAAAAAATCTCTCTCCACTTCTCTATACACACCCTGCTAACAGTAGGGAAAAAGACTTGAAATAAACCAACATCTTTACAGTGGTTAACTTTTGGTGGGGAGATTATGGGTAACTTTTTATTCTTCTTTGCACGTTTCTTTACTTTCCAGGGTTTTCTTTAAAGATTTTACTCATTTATTTGAAAGAGACAGAGCAAGAGCAGGAGGAAGAGGCACAGGGAGAAGGAGAAGCAGACCTTCCACTGAGCAGGAAGCCCAATGTCGGGCTCCATCCCAGGACCCAGGGATCATGACCTGAGCTGAAGGCAGCTGCTTAACCATCTAGGCACAACCCCCCAAGTTTTTTTATATGCATATATGTTTTTATATATATGCATATATATATATATATATATATATATATATATGCATTCTCCCTTTCCTTCTGCCTCTCCCCACCTCCTGTGCTCTCTTTCTTGCTTTCTCAAATAAACAGATAAAATCTTAAAAAAAAAAAAGTTAAATGATCTTCTCAATGCCTATACCGTTTTCATAAACAGAAAAAATATGTTCAAAAGTATGGAATCACCAGGCACCTGGTACCTCAGTCAGTTCAGTCCGTCAGTGGCCAGCTCTTGGTTTTGGCTCAGGTCATGATCTCAGCTCAGGGTCCTGGGATCAAGCCTCAAGTTGGGTTGTGTGCTGAACAGGGAGTCTGCTTGAGATTCTCTCCTCTGCCCCAAATAAAAATAAATCTTTAAAAAAATAAAATGAGTGATGCCTGGATGGCTCAGCCCACTAAGCGTCTGCCTTCAGCTCAGGTCATGATCCTGGAGTCCTGGGATTGAGTCCCACATTGGGCTCCCTGCTCAATGGGGAGCGTGCTTCTCTGACAGCTTACCCCTCCCCCTGCTTGTGTGTTCACTCTCTCCCTCTCTCTCTGACAAATAAATAAAATCTTTTTTAAAATATTTAAAAATTTTAAAAGTAAGGCATCGTGTGAGATGTGGTTTCTGGGGAGATTGGGTAGAATTCTCCCAGAATACAGCCATCTGTTTAATGTTTGTGTCCCAAGAAGCCTGTATTCCAAACTTCCTTTGTTGGGTCCCCCAATAATGGGTTCCCCAATAATAGATCCGTGATTAAAGGAGCGAGACTGCTACAAAGTGAACATCAAGCAAAGCTTTATTTCATGCCAAGCATCAAGAATCAAACGGGGCGGCCGGCCGGGGCCACACCTCTTACAGTGAGTTCACACCCCTCCCTGCTTTCCAGACTAACTTTTACAGAGCAAAGGCCATGTGGTTGGGCCTGGCCACACACAGGTGGCTAATTGAATTATGATTCACCCCATAGTAGCTCTGCAACCCAGCGCACCACCTTGGTAGCTAGGAGACAGTATGCACCCCCACTGGTTGAATGTCTCCACCTGACCTGACCCACCCTTGTATTTGGGCCGTTACCTGGGACTGGTTTCCCAGACTTGCTTTTAAGTAAGTTCTGGCGGGGGAGCAAGGTAAATTTAAGTTTTACCGCATAAACAACAAAATGGCAGTCAACCGGGGTGGGGCCGCTCTGTCTGAATAGGCTCTTACACCTTGATGAGGTGTACTTCAGCTCTATAAAATTTCTACTCAAAAAGTTGTTAATATCAAGGCCAGGTACTAATCAGCCATCCCTCCACCTGCTCATCCCTGCTCTAGGTACTCACTTTGTCTCCCATCCTTCTCTCAAGATGAAAGAACTCCAGTGCTTTTGTGACTCTGATCTCAAGAAGGAGTCTCATTTTTAAAACGAGTGTAATAGTAATAAGTACGTCCTAAGCTGTCATGCATCTCAGCTCACTGCCATGTACATCTGGGGGCTTACTTGTCAGCTGACGTTACGAATAGCAACAAAACGGAGAACAAAACAGTTGATTGATGTATTCAGCAAACATGGATTGAAGAGCTGTTCTAGGCCAGGTACCAGTGAGCAAGGTCGACACGGTCCTCCTCTCCGCAGAGAGGGGGAGAAGACATAAGAAATACACAGAGCCACACAGACTCGTCCTGTGTCCTAAACGCTCAGAAGGATAGGATTTTTTTTTTTTTTTGAGCCATAGAACAGGGGCTTCCCAGAGGCTCCCCAAGGAAATGAGGTTGAAGTAACATGTTCTGGGTGCAAATGGAAAAAGTGAATTTGGTGGACATCTCTAGATAAGCCTCGCCTCTGAATGTTTCCAGCTGCGGGCAGGGAGCTCCAGATGGGCGTTGCTATGGAAGCATCTTCCAGTTCTGACTTCCTGACCGAGTTTATTTCCGAGTTTCCCCGTGCCCGTGCCAGTTCCCAGCTGTAAATACAGACGTGGTGGGGTCCTTTCTTCCTGAGGCCTCATAGCTGTGTAGAGAGCGGATGTGGCTGGAAGCCAGCCCGGGAGCCTCCTCCCAACAGAGTTCATTACGGAACCTGCCGCGTTGTGGCTTCTCTTCCATCCAGGCTCTTATTCTCTTTTCTTTGTCCTCTTGTGGGACCGTGCCAACATGCCCCAGCCTGTGTTTTGAAACTTTAGACCCCAGCTTGTATTTGATGGAGAAATGAGCTCATGAGGGCTTCCTCCACCACCCAGCTACCCGGAGAAGTTGAGTCAAATCTCTTTCATTCCGATCTCCCACTGAGGCTAGATTTGCCACCCTCCTGACAGAAACTGGGCTGGTTGTTCTTTGGGACTGTTTGTGAAGAAAGGCCTTGGCCGACCTGAACAAAGAAACAGCAAACAAGATGGGGGAGGGGTGTAGCTAATTGCTTACGGAGATGGAGACCTTTCAGTTACCCTCCAGTGCTTTAGAATAATAATTGCTGATGTGTTGAGAATGTACAATGCGCTGAGGTATTCTTTAAATCGTTTTAATCCTCTTAACAACCCAATGAAGTGTTTATCATTATTATCCCCATTTAACAGCTAGGGAAACTGTGGCCGGGGCAAGTTAAGTCCTTGGCCAAATTGCTGGACTTGCTCTTAGAGCACCTGAGGGCTTCAGGTGAAAAAGGAGGATTTAACCAGAGGGTGCTGGATGGTTCAGAAAACCGGAAGCAAAGAGGAAGGATTGTGTACTCGGCAGTTACCTGCTTGCAAGTAACAGAAATACCACAAGCCCTAGGGGGAAGGATGGACTCCCGCAACTGGAAGGCCCAGAGGGGTGGGGTCAACTTCTGGGCTGGTTGGGCAAGAAGCTCGGGGCCATCACCAGTGACCCACTTTTTTCTGACCATCCATTCTTCCCTCTGATAATCGGGTCCTCCTCAAACCGGGCTGCCCTGAAGGATACAGACTGGCTGTCAGCACTGGTCCAGGTTTAAGACTCCCTCCCTTCCTTGAGGGAGAGTGGAGGTATCCGCTCCTCAACGATAGTGGAAGGTGTCAGAGTTGCTCTCTGATTGGACTAGCTCGGGTCATGTGACCTTCCCTGAACCAGTCACTGGCCAGGATGGGATCACGGTCAGGCTGGTTGCTCTCGCCCAGAGGGTCACAGAGGAAGGGCAGGATGGGTGCTGGGAAGGGCGGAGGATGGGAACCAGAACACCAATGCCACTATCAGGATTCTTTCCTTACGTCTCCCCTCCTCCCTCCAGCCCTTGTCTGCTTTATTCATTCTCTTATATTCTCTCTCTCTCTCTCTCTCTGCCTTCCCTTCCACTGGGTGGGAAAGCTGGCCGTCGGCAGACCCCAACTTGTACACCTTGCAAGACATGGCCCCGCAGAGAGCAGCTCTGTGTTCTCTCAGCCCAAGCCTACCACAACCCAAGGAAGACAAGGTATCTCCCTTTGGCTCATTAATCAGGACCAGGAAGGAGTTCTCAGGACAGGCCCAGCTGAGACCAGGTGTGCTCTTCTTGGGCTGATCAGCTGTAGGCAGGGATGGGGTCCTTGTTCACTCTGTCCTGTGTCCTCTTCCCAGGGCCTCTGAGGTGGAAGTCCTCTAAGCGAGACCCTGAGGACAGGGATTGGGCCATACTTTTTTACCATAGGGACACTAAAACTTCATTTCACTCCTGGGCCACTAGAGGATGAGGGTTGTCCCACGCAGTGTCCACGTTGCCGGAGCAGCACCCTGTGGAAAGGCGGGCATGCTGTGGCCCTGATCTGCCGCTGCCCCTAGCCTCATCCTGCAGGTCCCTCTGCCTCTGCCTTCCAGCCACCTGGTCTGCTTTCGGTTCCTTTGATGCAGGGCATTTGTGCTTCCTCTTCTCCCTGTCTTCCCCTTACTCCCTCCCCGCCCAATTCTGGCCCGCTCAAGCTGACTCTTCTTTCAGATCTCTCTTTAAACATCACTGAAAGGGGCCTGGTCCCGCTGTGCACCACCCTTCTTCCCTGAACTCCTCAGCTGGAGCATTTGAGGCCAGTCATACTCTTGATGGTATCACCTCCCTAAAGGCAGGGGCTACATCGACTTTGCTAAAGGTGTAACCCCTTCCACCAGATACACACTTTACTGAACCTTGCTGAGGAAATGAATGAAATTGTAATAGTAATGTAATAAAAACAATAGCTACTTCATAATGGGAATACTACTAAGCAAAGCTTTTAAACAATGACTCCCATTTATCAAATATAATAGCAATACTAGTTTATTAAGCAGTGAGTGCCAGCCATTATTCAAAGTCCCTTACCTGTGCCATCTCATTGAATCTTTTTTTTTTTTTTTAAGATTTTGTTTATTTATTTGACAGAGATCGCAAGTAGGTAGAAGCGGGCAGAGAGAGAGAGGGGGAAGCGCTCCCTGCTGAGCAGAGAGCCAGATGCGGGGCTTGATCCCAGGACCCTGGAATCATGACCTGAGCCAAAGAGCGGAGGCTTTAACCCACTGAGCCATCCCGGTGCCCCTGAATCTTTCTTTTTTAAAGATTTTTTAAAATTTATTTGAGAGAGAGAGAGAGAGACAGCACGAGGTGGGGGAGAAACAGACTCCCCGCTGAACAGGGAGCCTGATGCAGGGCTCGATCCCAGGACCCCGAGATCAGGACCTGAGCTGAAGATAGACGCTTAGCCAACGGAGCCACCCAGGCACCCCAAGGAACACCTTTTAGTAGTAATTCTCATACTGGAATCTGAGGGAAGAGTGCAGGTTTTATGAAGATGCCCATCCCAGTCAACACTCTTAACTATAAAGCTAGATCATTTTAGGTTTCCACAGTAGACGTTGTGTTCTCGGCAGTGTGTGTATGTATTTTATATACAGACAGACGTTTCCAAAATTATATATCTGTATGCATGCACGTAGGATCTCATTACTTTATTCAGGTCTCTGCTTGAATGGCTGAGACACTGCCTCAGGCAGGCCTTCCCGAGCACCCTGCCATCCCCTTCTGTCCTCTGCTGTGTTTCTCTTCAGAGCACTTTTCATCTGACCTCATATGTTTGTGTGCCTTGTGCCCCGTTCTCCTTGGCACGTGAGCTCTGAGTCAGGCATCATTGTTCATTCCTTGTGCTCATCTCGGCGTCCAGAGCAGCATCTGGCTCCGAGTAGCTCGGTGAATGTGTGCTGAGTGACCGTGAACAAGCTCGAATTGTGACTGCTGTCCCCTTGTTACAGATGTGGACCTGTGGCCCCCCAGAGGCCTGGCCCTCCTTGCATAGAACAAACTGGGGCCCACTGCTGTTCTCACTGGAGAAGAGGCGAGAAACTGCCCTAGACCGCCATCTGTGCTGTCAGTCACGCTTCTCCGTCGACTCCCATTTCCCTGAGAGAGGCGGATACAGGCCAGGGTCTCTTCTGCTGGGGCTTCTGCTCTCGGGGCACGGACACGGAGAGGCAGGCGTCGATGGCTTGGATGCTGCTTGTTCTGGGCAGTTATTCCCTGGAGACTAGGCAGCGGGAGACAGAAACTTCCATTCTGAAGGCCTCCCTCCTCAGGAGGACCCCACACTTCAGCCCTGTGCGTAATGTCATCCGAGTCCAGTTTGTCTGGGGGACACCCTCAGATGTCGTTCTGGATCTCAGTTGCCATGACAAGCTTTGCTAACATCTTTTGGGCTACCCTCCCTGCCGGGCACTTTGCCAGTCACTTGATACCTGTTAGCTCATTTAATCCTCCCAGCAGTCCCATCGAGGATAGAAATTACTCCCTCTCTCCGCTCCCCACTGTACTGTAAGGAAGCCTGGGACTCAGAAAGGTCTGGTGAGGAGTCCTGGGGTACACGTTGCTAAGAGGCAGAGCTGGGACTTGATTCTGGCTCTTGCTGGTTCTGGAGACGGCCTTCTCCCAGCCGCGTGGCCTTACCGCTCCTCCGTCTGCCTTTGGGATTCTCCCCGTGACTGGAGGAGGACAGTCTGGTTTCCTATAATGTGATGTGGCTTGTTCATCGCGTTGCAAAGCCGTGCCAGCCTGCACGACGCCTTGATGGGTTGGAGGAAGTGGGTGGAGGGGTTTTTGCTTTTTTATTTCTCACAGACATTCACCACACAAATGACCAAACTTCTCTTTCTCGTTGGGATTGGTTTCCATCTTGGGCAGGGGAGAGGGTTGGATAGCTGCCAGAGGAACTCTGTTATCATCCAATCAGATCTGTCCATCCATGGCTGAGAACCCTCCCACATGGCTCCATCTTACCCAGAATAAAAGCCACGGTCCTCACCATGGCCAACCAGGCCTCACATGATCTGTCACCATTATTTGTGGCTTCATCTCCTCCTTCAGTTCTCTCAGTTGCCCTGGTCCACGTCCTGAGCCTGCCTCAGGACCCTTGCATGGGCTCTCCCTGCTACCAGGAAAACTCTCCTCGCCTACCCACAAACTCCCTAATGTCCTAAAAGCCTTTGTCTATATGTCGCCTCCTCTTCTCTGTTTTTCTCTGTACCACTTTTCTAACCCATCTTTTACTTATCTTATTGTTCATCTTCTCCACTAGAATCATCAGCTCCAGGGTCTATTCACCTGGATCCCTACTGGCCAGAACAGTGCCTGACACTGAATCGGCTGGAGCTCGGTAAACATTTCTTGAAAGAGTGAATGGGCTCCCAAGTACGGAATGGTCCAATCTTGCACTGTTGTGCTGGGGGAGGAAATGGGTGTGTGAGGGGTCATGTTTTTGCTCCTCAAGCCTCAGTGAGCTACTCCTCTGCCAAGCCGCAGCTCTGGGCTCAAATGCCAAGGTAGATAAGCCCTGGTTCTCCAGGCTGATTTAAGCCATGGAAGGAGGATGCATCTGCCGAGTAAAACATTGCATGTTCATTAGATTTCATGTATTATTGCATGTATTAGATTTCATGCCCGCTCACTCCTGTACACAGTCACAGGGAGACCTGACTGGCAGGAAGAAGCCAGCCTTGAGAATAGATAGAGCAAAATGTGCAAAGGCCCTGGAGTAGGGATAAGTTGGGACGGGAAAAGAAGCCAGTGTGCTGGGAGCATTTGAGCAATGGGTAAAAGGAAGGAGATGAAGTTTGAAGGATGTTTAAGCAGGAAAGCTATCTGATATGATCTCTGTTCGATTTGATTGCTCTGGCTGTGTGCGATGAAAACCTAGGAAGGCAAGAGTGGACTCTGAGACACTAGCAGTGGATCTGATGGAGTTGTTCAGGTGAAAAGTGAGAGTGGTAGCTTGGCCTAGAAAAGAGGAGAAAAGAAACAGATTCAGGGACGCTTGGGTGGCTCAGTGGGTTAAGCCTCTGCCTTAGGCCCAGGTCATGATCTCAGGGTCCTGGGATCGAGTCCCGTATCGGGCTCTCTGCTCGGCAGGGAGCCTGCTTCCTCCTCTCTCTCTCTCTGCCTGGCCCTCCGCCTACTTGTGATCTCTCTCTGTCAAATATATAAATAAAATCTTAAAAAAAAATGGATTCAGGATATATTTTAGAGGCAGTTAGCAACAGAACCTGCCAGTGTACTTGCCATGAAGGACGAGGGAGTGAGAGACCTAAGATTCCATTGTGTGTCTGCATCTCACTTTATCAGCTCATCCCTGCTGGTGGCCACTGAGGTTGTCTCCCATTTTCCTCACTCAGTGAGGCCGCTCTAGCCAACACCCACAGGCACACGTTCTTGTTGAGCTGAGTCTTGAAGGATCAAGGGCAAGGGCTTCCCAGGCAGAGGGAATCGCTCAAGCAAAGGCTGGGCCCTCCCTTGCACCACGCCCAGCTCAGACCCGAGCGTCCGCTGCCGCCCAGGAGCACAGGACCTGAATCCACCACTTGCATGGGTGGATCCACTGCCTATTTTGAGATATTTTTTCTTGTTCTCCCATCTCCCATCTTCCCCAGAGCTGCTTTCGCCTCCAGTCCCCTCCCCTCTGCAGGTTAGTCTGGGGTGCCCACCAGCAGTGGAGCAGCAGGTGCTCCTGTTCGAGCTACTGCCCAGCGCGGGACCCTTGCTGTGCGTGGGGTCAGCTCTGGGGTCCTGTCTCATGAGTCACGGCGGGGCTCACGGCGGGGCTTAAAAGCATTGGCTGGTGAGAACCAGCCATGCAGGCTGCCTGGCCTATAGGAAGTGGATAAATGAGAAGCCCTCTCATTTGTATGAGCTGGATTCGCTTGTGTTCTTTGTCCCCTGTTCCCTCCTGTTTCTTGTCTCTGGCCTTATTCTTGAGAGTGTGGGTCCCTCGGGCAGCCACAGCTGCTGCCAACCTCCTCCTTGGCCCTTTCTGAGAGACTTAAGGCATTTGGGGCAGCTCAGTCAGCGTGAGTTTAAAACACTGTGGCCTGCAAGCATCCAAAGAGAGAGAGCCGTGGGTGCCCTCCAGCCCCCGAGGATCTGGCTCCCACCCTGGCTTGGGCTTCTCTCTGACACTGTTGGAGGGGCTGGCCACACTGCCTTGTCAAGATGAGTACCTTGGGGAGTCTGCTTTCTGCCCGCCCAAGGGCTGTGGTATAGGAGGAATTGTGGATCACGGAAAGGTAAAATCTGACACGTTTCAGCCCTGGCTAGGTAAAAAAAAAAGGTGGGGGGAGGTCAGAAGGGGACAGCCTTGAAGGAGAAAAATATAGGGCATTAATGAGCTCAGCTGAGTACTCTCCCAGCTGCCAGAGGACGTGTGAATCATCGCAACCTCTTTAGAAGACAGCCTGAAAAAGAATTTTTATTTATTTTTGAATGAGCGGTATATGCACATGATAAAACATTCAAATGGCATCCAAAAAGAGGGACGGTGAAAAGTAGGTGGCTTTCTCCCCACCCCCGCCCCGTCATCCATTATAACCTAGTTCCCCTCCCGTGAGGACACCCATTTTTCAGGTGTGTTCTTCCAGAGATACTGAATCCAAAGATAAGCACGTCCTACACACACAGTTCTACACCTTGATTTTGGAACTGTTCCGTAAAAGAACTATCTAATATTCCATAAATAGCCTTCAGCGCAGCACCCCCACTCCTGAGAATCTACCCTACAGGAAAAAAATGGCCCCAGTACCAGAAGATGTTCATTACTGAATGGTTTGCAGTGGCAAACAAATAAAACCCTGTAAATAAAATTCCCATTTTTCAGGGAATGATAGAGTAGAACTGGGCACATCCGTACTGCAGAATATCGGCTGCTAAAAAGAGTGGATAAAATCCTGCTAGTTGATTTGGAGGCGTTTTCGTGATATGTTTAAAAGGGAAAGCAAGGGGCACCTGGGTGGCTCAGTGGGTTAAAGCCTCTGCCTTTGGCTCAGGTCATGATCTTGGGGTCCTGGGATCAAGCCCCGCATTGGGCTCTCTGCTCAGCGGGGAGCCTGCTTCCTCCTCTCTCTCTCTCTGCCTGCCTCTTTGCCTACTTGTGATCTCTGTCTGTCAAATAAATAAATAAATTTTTTAAAAAAACTTAAATAAATAAAAATAAAAGGGAAAGCAAGATTCAGAGAAGTCAAGTGATAAGATCCCACTTATGGAAAATCCAGTGACAAAAGCTTATGCGTTTTATGTGTTTGAGTGGTGGTATCGTACTCCCATTCTCGGTCCACCTTAAGCACCTGTTGGGAGGGTGCCCCAGCTGGCAGGTGGAACGTCCACGGCATTGCTGTTGGTGAACCCACACCCAGACCTTGGTCAGACTAGGAGAGGCAAATGTGGGTGCCACGTGAGAAGTCCCTTCTAACCGACTGTGACAAGCACTTTGACCTCCTTCCGGTCTCCGTAGAATTAAACATGCAGAGTTCAGCTGTTTGAAGCGTTCAGCGCGACCAGATCTGCCGCCCATAAGAATAACACGGGGGAGTTCTAGAAAGTCGAGGCATCGGGGCCCTGGCTGTGCTCCAGATGCAGCTTCGTGGGGCAGGCAACGCAGACGAGTCTGCCATACGTCCACAACCAAGCCCACCACACATGAGCCACCCGTAGAATGTTTCTCACATCCTATTCTTAAACCAGATGAGCCCTGTTGGTGGGGAGCATGGAACCAGAAGGAAGGCTCTGGGTGGGCACACCCTGGCAAGACCATTGCATGGCACCAGTCCGGGGGCACTGTGTGCGCTGTGGCCTATGACGGCAGCGGCCGTGGCTTTGTGAGATGCCACATGCCTTCCCCTTACAACTTCTGGTTCCTGAATAAGGATGCATTCTTCCGGGGTTCTGGTGTTTCCCTCAGAATGGGTATGGCTGCAGTGGGTTGGGGCTAATGACCCATTTGGGTTATAAATTGTCTTCTGCTGGGCTACACTTGGCAGTGGCAGGGAAAGCTCAAAGGGGCAAATAGAGGCTCGCTCCCCTGACTAGATCATGTTTATTCACAGTGCTTGCTCACCCTCTTGACCGTGTCCCTCACCCCTGCCCACTCCCACTAACAAGACAGGGGATACCTCCTGTCTCTGGAGCAGCAGCTCTTCCTCTCTCCCCTCCTACAGTTTCATCAGAAGTAAGAGCCCCCTTCTTCCTGGCTTATCCGCTCCTCTGCCCGCCTCAGAGGTAGAGGGGTATGCTTGTCACCGACTTAGCAGCTCTGTCCCGCACAGGGTGTTTATATGTATAAAAGGACAACCCTCGGGTTTCTGGTTTGAGCAGATGGGTAGTTGATGCTGTCTAGTGTCCACTCTCTGCCAGTGGATGGGAGAGACACAGGAATGGGTAAGGTAAAGTAAGGACACATAGATGTTTCTATATGTATATATACATGGGGAGAGAAAGAATTTAACATCTTTATTAAAAATACAAAAATGTGCCCCCAGCCCGAAAAAGCCAGGCAGCGATTTTGTTCATTTCATTTAATAGGCGTTTGGTGACCTGCTCTTGCTCTGTGCAGAGTCTGAATCTGCCAGAAAAACCACTCTGGAAAAACTCACGAGACCTGCGCCGTCTTCCTTTTTGGTCTAACTTTCCCAGCCACCCCATCAGCAAGGCCTGCGTGTCCTCGATTTGAAATTCACGTCTTTACCAGCCTCCTCCTTCCCATCCCTCTGCCCCCAGCCTGGTCCCAGCCACCACTGCCTCTCCTTGCACAACGCAGTGGCCACCTCGTTGTTCTCCCTGCTTCTTCTGAACCCCAGCAGTCTCTCTGCAAGAACCAGAGGGATCTTTCACAAATGTAAATCAGGGCATGTCACGTTCCTGCTCCCCATCAGACTTAGAATAACAAGCATGTGTCTGAGCTGGGCCACAACGATCTAGCCACGCAGGCCTCCCGTGGGTTCCCTTGAACAGACTCACACATTCTCCTCCATCTCCTGGGATACTCTTTTTCTTTCTTTGCTTTTTCTTTTTTACTTTCATGAGAAACTATATTATCGACAGCGATTGAATCAGGGTAGCCCCTTGAGTGTCTTTTAATTGAGGTATAATTCACAGGCCATAAAATCCACCCTTATTAAAGTATACAATTCAGTGGGTTTTGGTGTATTCATGAGGTTGTGCAACCATCGCCAGTATCTAATTCCAGAACGCTCTCATTGCCCCCTCCTACCAAAAAACCTGTACTCATCAACAGGCACTACCTCCCCCACCCTCCCTCCTCCCACCCCCTGGCAACCACTAATCTACTTTCTGTGTCTATGGATTTGCCTCTTTGGGACATTTCATGTAAATGGAATCCTGCAGTCCATAGTCTTTTATGACCGGCTTCTTTCAGCATGATGTTTTCAGTGTTCATCCATGTCGTGCATGAATCAGTACTTCATTCTTTTTCTGGTTGAATAATATTCCATTGTGTGGATGTGTCACGTTTTGTTTATCCGTTCTTCAGTTGATGGACATCCTGGGGTGTTCTTACTTCCACTTTTCAAATGGCTTCCTTCTCCTTTCTTTTTAGCTCTGGGCTAAAATCCACCTGGGGGGAAAAATAAATAAATAAATAAATAAATCCACCTGCATTTCCTGAATGGTACTTCTTACCATTTGCACTCAAAAATGTATTTGTTCTCCTGTTTATTTTCTGCCCCCCGTTCTAGATGGTAAGGCTCGTAAGGACAGGAATGGTGCCTGCTTTGTCTACCGTACTGAGCGCACTACCATGCACAGTGTCCAGTGTCCAGTAGTGCTTAGTAATTGCTGAACGAATGACCCAGTAGATCTCCCGTAGTTCTTATTTTACCTCCTCATAAGGCAATGGTGGTAACCCCGTTCTGTGGGAAATTCTGCATCTATCTTTCTGCCCAGTGCTGAGGAGAGACTGAGGGTCCTCTAAAGCCTGTGAGCACTTTACATGGTGGCCAGTTTCTAGAGGGATTTCTCTGGCATAGAAGGCTCTCCCACTGGCCATCTGCTGCGTAAGGCCGCAGTATCATCTGAAAGTACACTTGGCTGCCGGTAGCGGAGTAGAAACGACACCAGGACAAATTCCATAGAAGATCGTTGCTCTTGTGAGCCAAGTGTCCAGAGGTTGGCAGCCCAGGGCTGGTGTGGCAGCTCCATAGGACCCGTCTGTCTTTCTGCCTCCCCATCCCCAGCAGAAGCCCTTCATCCTTAAAGTGGCATCGAGGTCCAGTATGGCCTCTGGAGTCAAGCCAGTGAGTCGAAGCCAGGTGGGAATTGGGGTGGGGGGATGGGCACAAAAGCATAGTCTGGCTCCAGGGCTCTGGTGAGGAATTTTCCTTGAAGTCCCACCTCTTGTTGGCCACCCCTAGCTGCGGGGCAGGTCAGGAGATGTTGTGTTAACCGAGCACCTGGAGAAGAAAGGGGAGAATGTCTGCTGGGTGGGCAGCCAGCACCCAGTAGGTCCATTTTCTGCCCACCGGACCCTGGGCCCTGGAGCCAGCTTCTCCTCACTGGCCTGGACCTTCAGGCTCCCTTCCTTCTCTCCATGGCCAGAATCAGAACAGTGCCTTTCTCTGCAGAGAAGGGGGTTTTGAAGCTTTTCGTGGGCCTTCAATGTAAGAAGAAATTTACCATGTCACCAGCAAGAAGAATAAACATTTAGCTCACCTTTATTGAATGCTCACTACATGATAGGTTCTTCTCTAAAAAGTTTTCATGGAATAATTTCCGTAGTGCTCACAACACCTCTACTATTATCCCCATTTTATAGGTGAGCAAACTGAGGCACAGATAGGTTGAGTAATGACCCTACATGTTCCTGCTGCTAATAATGTTTTTTTCATTCTTTCCTTTCAATATATGGTGAGTAAGAGGATTAACAAATAAAGCCTGGCCTATTTTGGTAGAGTAACCACTGTTCTCCCTTCCATCTGATTAGCTGAGGTCTGGGGAGCGCTTTGTGGAAAAGCACCCAACAGTCAGCCACACTGACGGGCTGTTTTTATGGAGTGCAGGAAGGGGCTTAACTGTTGGCACATCCAGCAAACAGCTGGTGACAGGAGGAAAAAGGATCCACAAGCTATGCAGGATTTCCCCAGCCTGTGAGCCTGGGGCCAGCAGAGCACAGTGTGGTGCCAGCAGGCTGGGCTTGGCCCCTAGAATCGCAGTCTCCCTGACCACTCTTAGACGCCCACAGGGAGAAGGAAGGCTGTTCCAAATTCAGGTCCTCGGGGAATTAATTCAGGCACCCAAGTCCTCTCTAGATGCCTGTGATCACTCATGCTTAGTGGAAATCTGATTCCCAAAGTTCTTCCCTGAGCCGAGTCCTTTGGAGACCCCTTCAGATTGTGTTAGTGGTTGTGAGAACCTTCTTGGGGGGATGGCACGGCATGGCACAGGGCTGCCAGAGCCCAGCTGTGACAGGGTGAAATATTAGTTAGGCGTGTGTGTGGCTGCAAGTTTGGGTCTGAAGTGGCACTGTCATTTCGGTACAAAAGATGTGTCCAATGACATGTGGTTCTGTGGCGTGGCATAGGGCAGAATGAACACCAGCCCTGCTCTGGCTCTCTTGCCCCCTCCTGGCCACAGATGGCTGCTGCACCTGCCTTCCCTGGGGGGCCGGGGCACCCGGAGAGTTCAGTCCTTCTGTGTTGGCAGACTGGTGTTCTGGGGACAAGAGGGACCCTCTCAAATCCAAGTGTTACCTCCACATTCCAAGCTGGAACAAGACAGATGGGGGAAGGGACGAAGGACTGTAGGAATGAGGCTGACCTTTTTTTTTTTTTTTTAATTTTATTTATTTATTTGACAGAGCTCACAACTAGGCAGGAGGCAGGCAGAGAGAGAGGGAGAAGCAAGCTCCCTGCTGAGCAGAGAGCCCGATGCGGGGCTCGATCCCAGGACCCTGAGATCATGACCTGAGCCGAAGGCAGAGGCTCAACCCACTGAGCCACGCAGGCACCCGAGGCTGACCCTTTTTATGAGGAGAACACTCTCCTCAAATCCCTGAAGGAGAAACCTTTACCTACACTAACATGAAGATATGAGCCAGACCCACTGGGTTCAAATCCCGTGTGCCATCACCTTGCTCTAGGATCTTGGGCAAGTTACCTCTCTGTGGCTTCTGTTTGCTGGTCGGTTAAAAATGGGGATGCTGCCAGACCCTCTTCACAGGGCTGTTCTAAGGGCTAAACGGGTTGATAGTTAACTGAACACAGCGCCTGGCATGTAGTCAAATTAGAGCAAAAACCTCGTGCTTCAGGCCAGAGTGAGAATTTGCAAGGCCACGTGGGTCTGGGAACTCGGCAGGGAATCCCAGACTCCAGCCAGTGGGGAAGTGGTGTGTGTTACTGAGGTTACGGTCTCTTCCTCTTTATAAGAAATTGCCAGCCGCTCTCTCAAAATGTCTCTTCCTATGTATGCTCCCACCCGCGGTGACAGTTCCCCTCAGTCTACTGCTTCAGTACATTGGGTGTGTCCAAGTCTGACTTTGTGGCCAGGCTGTTGTGCGGGAAACGGCCACACAATGCCGCTTTGCCTCCGCAGTTCTCCGTAGCGTCTGTCTTGTGTCGTGATTCCACGGAGTCGCTTGGGTGAGGCTGGAGGCCGGACGGCCATGGCACCCCCGGCACAGAGAAGTCCTATACCATGATCCTTCTTTTCGGTGGGGGGGAGGACAGGAAACAAGGACATAGGACCCTCCAAGTCAATGCCCCAGCCTCAGTCATTATCTGCGGACTGAGTCAATCAATGAAAGAACTAGTGCTAAGTCGTTAGCATGTTATTAATAGAATATAGGTCATCAGAGAAAGCATGATTAATTGCAAGATGATCTCAGCGGCTGCCGTACAGTATAGCAGCCGAGGACCTCGATTTTCCCAAGGCAGAGTCTTTGCACACAGCAGCTTTGCTTTGTTGGCAGGTGGGTAGAGGCCCACCTCTATGAACAGGTATCTTCCTATCACTCTTGCAAATCCCTCTTTCAAAGATGGGGTGAGGATGGGTATAATGGGAATCTTCTCTAAATGAAGGATGATGGAACCACTTTATTATAGGCCCCTGATGCCCCAACGTGAAGCCCTGGTGAAGTCTGGAAAGGAGAAGGCAGCTTCTAGCAAAAAGCCCCAGCGAGCCGGGTTCCCCCATCCGCCGCTTACATGATGAGCTGCATGGAGGAGGAAAGTCTGGCTGCCCCTATCAGCGCTTGGTCAGGAGAGGGGGGTACATGTGGCCAGACCCTCTTAGGGGTTGGCTGAACACTGCCCAGGGTGTGTGTCCAGCTCCAAGACAGAAGGCACAAGAGAAAGCTGCCATCTCTGGGTGCAGGAAGAGAAAAGAGCACGTAGGCGTGGCGCTAGGCTTTGGGGCTCACAAGCCTGACCACTGGGAGAGCAGGTGCCGGCAGTCAGACTCTCTGACCCGTCGGATTAGCAACCGAATCTTCACGTGGTCTTCCGGGAGGACCAGGCAGAGGGGAGCGGAGAGGTGCAGGTGGCTGAAATGCCTGCTTCACGAGATTGCAGTGAGCATCAAACCAAGGGCAGTAACATGTAAATACTTCGAAACGTGGTATGAGACTGGTTGTCCCTGTTACTGTGGAGCGGCGGATCTTCTGTCACATACTCCCCCGAAAGCCCAGTTTTTAAAGCAGAAGGAGCTGCTGTCGGTAAATAGGGGTCTGGGGGCCTGCAACCTCACCGGCTGCCTCCCCTTCCCTCTGTAGTATCCCCCCTGAGGACCGCACCTCCTCGGGCTCTGGAGGGGCCTGGCTCTGCCTCCAGCTAGGCCTGGGCCCCACACAGGTCACGTGAGCGTTCTGAGCCTCAGTTTCCTCATCCATCGAGTGGGCTGTTCGGACTAGGTCGGGGTGTTCTTCACCCAGTTGCTACACACAGGGGCTTCAGAGAGGCCTTTGTCATTGGTGAAACACAGTGTTTTGTTTTGTTTTCTGGAGAGACATGACATGACACAGTTTTGTTTTGTTGGCTTAGAAAGGATCCCAGTCACCAAAACAGGAAGGAATGCATTATTGATTGCTGAGGTTCCCTTCCAGTTGCATCGGTCAGTTATTTCTGTCTTGTAAGTGACAGAGGATCTTCCCAGCGCAAACTGGCTGGAGCTGCAAAGGGAAGTTAATGGCTCTGGGACCCAAAAGTCCCCGGGCTGGCCTGACCGGAGTCAACACTCAGGTGTCGTCAGGAACACACCATTCTCTACTTCCGGGCTCTGCCTCTCTCAGCTTTGGCTTCCTTCTCCGGTGTCCCCCACCTCCCAGGTGGCAGAGAGCCCTCAGCAGCCCCCGCCTTCCATCCCAGGCCTTCCCCCCAGTACTTCCCACACACTTTCCAGGGTCTACACTGATTGGCCCTGCTTGGACCCTGTGTCTCTCCCAGAGCCAATCACTGTGGCCGAGGGGAGGAACCAGTCAGGTTAGGAGTCAGGCCAAGATACCCTCTCACCCCCAGGTGCTGTCGTCTGGGATTCTGTTTCTTGGGGCAAACCCTGGGAAGCAAGATGCGTGGCCCCGTGAGTGTGGCCTGTGTGACAGACAAGTGGGCCAGCCGAGCTGTGGCTGTGGCGGGTGTGCTGGAATCACTGAGGCAACTCCAAGGCCATCCTCCTTTCCCAGGTGGTGTGAAGAGGGGCTTCACTGGGAGCCCTGGGGTCCTGGCTGAATTGCTGGCCCCATAGCCCACCTTTGCTGCCGTTGGCACCAACCCCTCAGCGTCATCCCCATGGATGAGGGACCCCGTACTGATGGACAGGACAGCCCCCCTGCCACACGTCACTGCTGATGTGCTTATTAAGAGCCGTAGATCTCACTTTAGAGAAGGGAAGGGGGAGAATGCAAGTGGCAGAAAAGCAATTTCCACTGTCATTTAAAAAGGCAGCTATTAAAATTTTACAGGAGCTTTATTGCAGGGGCCTCCCAATCATCCCAAGACTTTTTTCTTAATGGAAAGTCTGGCGATAAAGGGAAATGTTCTGGGTGCCTCTGATTCCCTCCTGCCCTGCAAAGCATCTTAAAACCCACGATTGTCAGGGCTTCATAGACCAGCGCAGGCAAAGCAACTACCCAAGAGACTGTTTCTGAACTTTTAAAGACTATATGTTTTTCTGTTTGGTGTTTCTATGTACAGTAACTGTATCTAATGTTATTTTGTGCTTTCCTAAATGGGTTGGTAGTGAGCTATGGGAATTGTCAAGAACTGCACTCAACTCTGCCCTTCAGTGTTAATCAAGTTGTTTGGTTTTGTGAACAAATGGAAATTCAAGTCAGCCTGCTTAGGTATCAAAGGAAGTGTTTCAACTCAGGGCCTGGGACAGTCTGTACTGAATGGCTTCAGGTGTGGCTAGATCCAGAGCCTCACAGGTGGTCAGGGCCCTGTTTCCTTCTTCCTGGCTCTGTATGCCCCTGTGTTGGTTTTGTTGTCAGAAAGGCTCTGAGGCAGCTCCATGTATCTATCCAACCAGCTAAGCAGTGCCCCAGGAGAAACGAACCATCTCTTTCCCTGTAGTCCCAGGACATGGCCTGAGGCCACTGTTTATTGAGGCCAATCACCTTAGCTTCAATGCCAGGGCCACCTTGAACTCTTTCTTAGGCCAGGAGCAGGGGCAAGGAGGTTCAATGGCTTTACTGACCCGGCCTGGATCTTATGACCACCTTTTCAGTTCCCTGCCAGCTCATAGTGGAGGTGGGGGGGCATTCCCACAGGAGTCCCAGGTGCTGACAGGGAAAGGTCAGGTTCAGGCGACTGACTCGGAGAGGGAGACGAATGCACGGTGGACCCAAACTATAGGTGCTCAGGACCCCTTCCCGTATGACTCAAAAGGATCTGAGTCTGCCCCCGCGCTCACTGGTTGTTACCTCCCCCGGGGACCTGCTGCCCCATCGTCACTCTAGCTGGCATCTGGCTTCAGGATTCCTCATCCCAGGTCCTTGGACCTTTCCATCCGAGGATGGAATTCAGAGGACCATGAAGTTGGCCGGGGGAAGAAGTTACGTCTTTATTTCCTGTACCATCTGAGATTGAGCATTTCCTTTCCTTCCCAATGAGGGGCACAGGCCACATTGTACTGGCAGTAACTGTGACTTTGTCGCCACAAGAAAGTAAAAATATTTCAGTATCACATTACAGTTGTTGCAGATATTGCAAAATATCATTTACGCCCATCTGTTTCTAAATTACTCTAGTTATTAGACCCACCACTAGGATCTTGTAATTTAAAGCATTCATAAAGAAGCACTGTATCTTAGATTAGGGTTTTTTCCTGCAGATACTTTGATATCTGAGTATAATTGGTTTCCTTTATAACCTTGTGTGTTGTATTTTGTACACTTAAAAAGATGATTCTAAGGAGGAGTCCACACTCTTCTTCAGCAGGTTGCCAATGGGGGTCTGTGGCACGGGAAAGGCTGAGAAGCCCTTTTGGCTTCTCCAGGAACCTCTAGGGGCAAGATTATTAAAGATAACCTGATTCCTGGATTCTGGAAAGTTGGCTAGCTGCTTGTTAGTTTTCCTTCTGGGAGCTTCCTTGAGCTGGCTAGAATTTGAGCTCGGCCTTAGTGTTGGGTAGCGTTCAGACATTGCTGTGCTGGGGAAGTGGGGCAAGGAGGCATTGTTAGCTCTCTCTTCATGGACCACTGTGACCATTGGCCCAGCCAAGTGGTCAGGAGCGGGCCCTGGAGCCAGGATGCCTGGGTTCATCCCAGCTGTAATAAACCTCTTACTGGGACGCCTGGGTGGCTCAGTTGGTTAAGCGGCTGCCTTCGGCTCAGGTCATGATCCCAGCGTCCTGGGATCGAGTCCCACATCGGGCTCCTTGCTCGGCAGGGAGCCTGCTTTTCCCTCTGCCTCTGCCTGCCACTCTGTCTGCCTGTGCTCGCTCTCTCTCTCTCTCTGACAAATAAATAAATAAAATCTTTAAAAAAAAAAAAAAAAACACCTCTTACGGCTGGGCAGCCTCAGCCAATGGATTCTTTACCCCCTCTGTGCCTCAGTTACCTTCTCCGTAGCATGGATGAAATCACAATGTCTATTTCTTAGAGTTATTGAGAGAGTGAAATGAGTCAGCAACTGTCTGCTAGGACAGAGCCTGGCACCTCTGGAGTGAGAATCATTAATTTAATGGCCATTCCTTACAGGCAGGTTCTAGATTATCCCCTCAGTTCTCACCTCCCTGCCTTAGTGACTACCTGGCCTACCTCACAACTGAAATGTGAGGGTGAGCAATACGGACAGTGGCCGCTCAGCCTGGAGACATTCATTCATCCATAAAATATCCGTTGAAATATGAACAACCCTACTAAATATTCAAAAACATAAATTAATAATATAAAGTTTTCATTGAAATATCCATTCACATATGAACAACCATACTGAATATTTAAAACATAAATTAATAATATAAAGTTACAAGTCAGAACAAATGCCATTTCTCTGCCACTCCTCTGCTCACGGTTGTCTGAAAGAAATATCCTCATAATGGCCTTCCATCTGCCCCCGTCACCTCCCTGCCCTCATCCCCTCACTCACCCTGTGCTGGGCACACAGGCCTCCTGCCACTCCTACAATG
This sequence comes from Mellivora capensis, assembly GCA_004024625.1. NCBI lineage: Eukaryota > Metazoa > Chordata > Mammalia > Carnivora > Mustelidae > Mellivora > Mellivora capensis. The sequence continues at coordinate 43,718 of PISX010009417.1, forward strand.
CTCCACACGCATACTTTGCCTCAGGTCCTTTGCACTGGCCATCCCCATGACCTGGAAGTCTCTTGCCCAGACAGTCACAGTCTGTGGTCCTCCTGCATTGACATGTCTGTCCTCTTCTCAGGCCTCCTCTGAGCAGTCTGGGAAGCAACGGGCCCATCACTCTGCTCACCCTGCTTGGTTTCCCTCAAGACACTCACCACTCCCTGACTCCACGTTATTTGTTGGTTGTCTTCCTCCTCTCCTGGAATATCTACTCTCTGAGGACAGCGACTTTGGCTTGGTCACTGGCGTACCCTTGGTCCAGAGCACGTATTCAATAAATATTCGTTGAGGGAGTGGGTTTGTGACTGACGGAAACCGGAGCAGGAAGGCTCAGGTTGACCGAAGACGTGACCTTGCGTTGTTCTTCTCCGCAGATGCGCAGCCTCTGACCAGCCTCAGCTCTCCTGGGACCCTCAGGGAGCACTAGTGTCCGGAACACACGGAGGGTGAGTACAGTGTGGCTCTTTTGTTTCCTTAGATGTTGCAGCTAGGACACGTAGGCCTCTTGTTATTTTTTAAAATTACTTAAAAAAAGGATCAAGGGGAACATGGAAGTCTCCTTCACTGTCCTATGAATCACCCGCAAGCCTGCCGTCCTCCCTGGGAAGTGGTTACATCAGCAGTCGGGGGCGGGGGGCGTCCTGTCAGACCTCCTCCCGCACGTGAACGGCTCCCCTCTCGCAGAGGCATGCTCCCTGCTTTGCAGTCTGAGGAGGGAAGAGGCCACGCTCCATGTGGGCACGTTTCCCGCCATCCCCAGCGATGGTGGAGCTTCGAGATCTTTGGTCATCGCATCTGTCGGTATAGCACACTTTTTTAAAAATTCAGTTTTAATTTCAATCTTAACTCCATTGACTTTTTAAAATTTACCTAGAATAAAAGTCCCTCTTTGATGTCCAGTTCTTTGGGTGTAAGGAAATGCATTCAGCTGTCACCCGCATCAAGGTACAGAGTGGCCCCTTTGACCGCCACCCTCACCTCCCCACCCCATGCAGATGTACCATTTCCCTTCGGGCTAAAGATACAGTATAGGTACTTACACAGAATTAAAATATGTATGTATAGTAAATACCCATGGTAGAAAGATTTTGAATATATTTTAATTAGGTTCCTGGGGTCTTTACTAGTGAACATCCTCTCTTGTTTCTTTGGCGTAGACTGAGCCGTGGCATTCCAGTTGCTAGTGGGGCGTTTGGAAATGGGGATACCGACCTATACTGGCAGGTTGCAGTCAGGGTGCTTGGAGGCGGCAGGAGTGGGGGCATCGTCTGATCCTCAAAGCACCAGATGACCCTAACAGTATGGAAAGTGGAGGCCAGTTTCTGGCATCCAGACTCTACACAGGCAGGGCTGCTGGCCGAGCTGCAGGGACCAAGGAGTCAAACTTGGGGAACTGAGCGAATCTGGACAGCCACTTCTCCCTTGGCTGTTTGTTGGGTCTCTTCACATCCCTTCATCCTGGCCTAAGGCTCTGCCCACTTACCCGGAGTATATCTGTGGGACAGTGTCAGGGGGCCACATTTCCATCAAATAATGCTTCTTAGCACAATTCTTTATGAACTTTTTTATTTTGGGGGTGGCCAGGTGGCTCAGTCACTTAAGCATCTGCCTTCAGCTCAGGTCATGATCTCAGGGTCGTGGGATCGAGCCCCACATCGGGCTCCCTGCTGAGCGGGGAGTCTGCTTCCCCCACCCTCAAATAAGTAAACAAAATCTTAAGAAAAAAACAAACCTTTTTTATTTTGAAGGCATTTTAGATTTCAAAAAAAATTACCAAAATCATATGGAAAGTCCACATATCAACCTTTCACCCAGCATCCCCTCACGCTGCCATCTTACATACTGTGGCGTGATTACCAGAACCAGGAGATGGGCATTGGTCCAGTACGATGAACTTAATCGCAACAGGGTTTGGTCACGTTTTTCCTCTTTTCCACCAGTGACCCTCCTCTATCCCAGGAGCCTACTCAGGATGGCACACTGTGTGTGGTTGTCCTGTCTCCTTCACCTCCTCCAGGCTGTAATGGCTCCTCAGTCTTCCCTTGTGCTTCCTGACCATAACAGTAAATACTCGTTTAAACCCCTACTGTGGGGGCACCTGGGTGGCTCAGTGGGTTAAAGCCTCTGCCTTCAGCTCAGGTCATGATCCCAGGGTCCTGGGATCAAGCCCCGCATCGGGCTCTCTGCTCGGCAGGGAGCCTGCTTCCTCCTCTCTGCCTGCTGCTCTGCCTACTTGTGATCTCTCTGTCAAATAAATAAATAAAATCTTTAAAAATAAGTAAATAAATAAACCCCTACTGTGATGTCCTTTCTAGGCACAGGGGCTTCAGGAAGGAACAAAACAGAATCCTTTCCCGGTGGGAACCGACATTCTCCTGGAGAACAAAGCAATAGACAGACAAGGGAGTGTAGGAGAAGTCGGGTAGGGAGAAGAACTACAGTGATGGGTAAAAGCAGGAAGGGGGCTGCCTGGGGGGAACACGGGCGATTTTAGGCAAGGTAATCCGCCTCTCTGAGGCGGCCCGGAATGGAAGCAGTACGACAGATGCCCAACCTAATTCTTCCACCGGCCAGTGGGAAAGCTAAATCAATTATCTTACTTCGGAAGGGGGTTTCGGGAATCCTGGAAAACAGGACAATGCGTTCCCTCTCCGGGGGACAGCCCCTCCTTAGCTCTCGCCCTCTGTTGCCCTGTGAAAATGCCGAGCATTGCCTGATCTTGTGATTTTTTTTTCCTCGATAGAAAGGAAAAATGAAGAATTCTCCCTAGTCCAGTGAACCCAAATTATGCTACATCAGATAATTTTCAGTGATTTGTGGATGAACATGTTTTGTTTGTTTACATTGTAGTTGTTATTATTAGTTATTAAGTTACTTTTGCAGCAAAAGATGCCAGCTTTTCATTTTGGTGGTACTGTAGTCTTTTTAAATTGTGTGTGTGTGTGTGTGTGTGTGTGTATGTGTTTAAAGATTTTATTTATTTATTTGACAGAGATCACAAGGAGGCAGAGAGGCGTGGGGGGTGGGGGAAGCAGGCTCCCTGATGAGCAGAGAGCCTGATGCAGGGCTCCATCCCAGGACCCTGAGATCATGACCTGAGCAGAAGGCAGAGGCTTAACCCACTGAGCCACCCAGGCACCCCTATATATTTAAGTTTAAAATGAATTGGTTTACTGGGATGCCTGGACTGGATCGTAGGTGGAGTTGCGTGTTTCTTGGTCTTGGGGTCGTGAGGTCGAGCCCCATGCTGGGTGCAGAGATTACTTAAAAAAAGAAAATTTTTAAATGAAAATGAAGTATTTTAAAGAAAATATTAAGTGAATAATTGCACAGATGGGACTAGATGCAGCTGAAAAGGAAGAGCAGAATATGGTGACTGAGGCTTCGCAAACACTGTTCAGGCCCCATATCCCCCTCTTTCTCCTCTAAGTCAGGGACCTAAATGGAGGTTGGCAAACTATTCGTGTGGACTTGTGCCCTGAGCCATTTGTGTTACGGTGGGTGCCTCAGGGAGGAGTGCTTTTATTTATTTATTTTTCTTAAGATTTTATTTGACCGGGAGAGACACAGCAAGAGAGGGAACACAAGCAGGGGGAGAGGGAGAAGCAGGCTCCTGACAAGCAGGGAGCCTGATGTGGGGCTTGAATCCAGGACCCTGGGATCATGACCTGAGCTGAAGGCAGACACTTAATGACTGAGCCACCCAGGTGCCCCTAGGAGTGCTTTTAGCTGCAAGAACAGAAAGCCCAGCACCCATCGGTTGAAACAGATGAGGATTGATTTCTCTACCGTCACAGCAAACCTGGAGGGACTTAGCTGGGAGGCTCACTCAGGGACTCATAGTGGTGTCCCGCCTGGAGCTTCTTGGATTTGCTCGGCCTTCCCCTCCGGGTCGCAAGGTTGCTGCTGTGGCTCCAGCTGTGACAAGGATGGGGAAGGTCAACCCCAGCAGCACGTGCTTTCCAGTCATGGACTGCTTGACCACCCCTTCCACCCAAAATCCCCCCAGAAGACTCCACTTACATATCACGGGCCAGAAAAGTATCACATGGCCTCCCCTAGCTCCAAGGAAGGTGGGAAATTTCAGTTAGCTTTCCAGCCTCTCCTGGGGCAGAATCCAGGGAAGAAGGGACTTGAGCATGTCATTTGGGTTAGCAGGCCATCAGTGTCGGGGTCCACAGGGGAAGAAAAACAATAATCATTAACGCCAATGGGTCCCAGTTCTGTGCCCAGCCCTTCCCTGAGCACTTGCTGTGCATGATCTCATTCCCCCCTCCCGCCCCGCACTCGTCCTGTGACGTTGCTGCTCTGGTTGCTGCTCTGATCCCTCACACAGTAATGACTTACTGAGGCACAGAGTGGTGAAGCCACTTACCGAGTAGAGGAGCCGGGGTGGGGACCTTGGCAGTCTGTCTCCAGAACCTTGGCTCTTGGCACTGCGCTTTGTTACCTCCCAAGAGATCCCAGGGTCCCAGACTGCTGGCTCTGTGACCTCAGTTGAAATCCTTCCAGCCAGGGGAGGAACGGGGCTGCATCTTTTGCTTTGGGGAAGTTTCGGTCATTCCAGAGCTTTCTTGTGAACCACATCTGCACTGTGAGAACCCCTGCTCCCTGGTTCTGGTCTAGTCCTGGTGAGCAGCACCAACCCCACATCTCCTTCCTGGCTTGCCGATCGATGGCTGAGAGGACTTCTCCTGGCCTCCCCCTTTCCAGGTTGTACCTGTGCTTTTAATTCCTCTTCCTAGAGTGAGGCTCTGGCCTTGTTCCCTTTCTTGGGGTTCTGCTGGCCGATTCATTTACCACACGCCTCCTCTGTGCCCAGCCCTGTACTGTGCTGTGTGGAGAGGCCGCTTATGGTGGGGTGGACCCTGCACCCAGGGGGCTCCTTGTCCAGTGAGGGAGGCGGGCCTGGAGTGGCAGGGCTGTGTGGGGAAGCCTGAGGGTGGTGAGCTGCCATCGGAGCTGCCTAGCCAGTCTGGAGGTCAGACAGGCCTCCCAGAAGCAGCTTTGGGCCTTCGAGGAGGAAGAGACTCATCAAGAAGCACTTTGTCCTTATGCATGTCCCCTGTCTTCAGTGAAACTGTCCCTTACAGCTCTTCTTTCTGAACCCCCACCCCTTCCTCTATAAAATGAGGGGTTGGGACGTGGGTCGCCATCTATCCATTTTACAGACTTGGGGCATCTCCCATTTCCCGGTCTAGGGCTGAGGGATCCCCTCCAGGAGAGACTATCCGGGAGAGCTCTGTCGGAAAACAGCCTGGAGTGAGGAGAGTTCTAATACGGGAAGCCCCAGGGCTGCGGAAACTCAGAGGGGACACAGACCCTGCCTTGGAGTTTCAGGGCAAACTTCTTGAAATCCAAATGGTGAAATCAAAAACGGTTTGACGTGGTGGCCAAGAGCACAGGCTCCAGACTGCGGCCGAGCCCAGGGTAGGGCGCTTAACCCGGGAGCCTGTGATTGCGGAGCTCAGATAGAGTAGTGCGGTGCGTGGCATGGAGCAGTTACATAGTAGACAAGGCTGTGGGCAGTCACGGCTTACATGCAGTAGCCCTCACTGTGTGTCAGGGCTCAGGCAGCTTAGTCTCCAGCCTGTAAGATAGTAAGCACTCACTTATTCCCAAATATGACTGTTTACCTTGTGTCTGGCCCTAAGCTGGATATAGCAGTGCCGTGCTCTGGGAACGGGGCTTGCACAGCTGAGGCCCGGGTCAGAAATCTCACGGCAGCAGAGCAGAGCAGCTCTGGTGTGTGTCCGAAACCCACGACTGTTGGCTTCCCCTTCCTTTTCCAACTCACTAGTCCCGGGGCCTTTCAGCACTGGCCGCTAGCGTGTGGGCTGCCCTTGACCTCTGTGGCCAGAACGCATGGATGCTCTGCTCAGCCCATCAGCCGAATCCCAAATTAGACCTGACAGTGTGATTTATTCTCTGGGATGGAACCGGGAGGGCAGAGCCCCAGTGGGTGATTCCACGGGAAGGTTGTCAGCCCGAATTAGCCCAGGCCCTTTTCCTGCAGCCTTGCTGCTTCAGCTTCCTCTAGCTAATCGGGTTTTCCAGGCTGTTGCTGGCTTGTGAGCAGCCTCCTCTGGTCCCCAGGGGCTGAGACTTGGCCATGATCCCTAAGGAGCCGTGTTTGATGAGGGTCCCCAGGCAGGCTCTGTCTGGAGGGAGCGAGGGGCTCTGGGTCCTTTCATCCCTCACGTCAGGAATTAAAAGTCGTGATTCCCCAGGGACAAGTTGTTCCATCCCCTTCTCTCTTCCCTTCCCCGAGGTTCCCTTCCGGCGGCCAGAGGCCATACCGCCTTGCTCCTCACCTCCCATCTGTGGTCGCAACTGCGTCGAGCTGCCTGCCTCCATTCACAGGGATGCTAGTGATAGGCAAAGTTCTGCTGCAGCAACGGGTCAGCCCCGAAATCCTAGAAATTGGACCCAACAGATGTCCTTCCCTTACTGGTGACACCAGGCAGGTCAGGTGGGGGGTGCTTTATACTGTACCTCAGAGACACAGGTCGATGGGGGCTCCTATCTCGAAGCCTCACGACTAGATCACGGAGCTCCCAGGGTCACCACGGCAGGACGGGGAACGAGAGAGTCACACAGCACTTAGATGCCAAGGCCCAGAGTGACACAGCTCATTTCTGCCTACACTCAGAGCTTGTCGCGGGGGCCTGCCTCTCAGCACGGGGGCTGGAAAGGTATTCAGTGAGCACTAAGTGTCCTAGCCACAAGAGTCAGATGTGGTCTTTATTAAGCATCTCCTGTGTGCCAGGCCCTCTAGGAAATACAAAGGGGTCCCCGCCTTTCTCGAACTTAGTTCAGGGGAGGAAACCAGAATCAGAGTAAGTAATTACAGAAATAGCTGTGTCATTGCACCTGTGCTAAATGTCCGGATGGAGGGACCATGAGGGCAAATCCAAGGGAGGCCTGATGTGTTTGGAGGGGTCAGGAGATGCCTGTGATGAGGACTGACACTTGAAGGGAGGCCGGAGGTTATGGGAAGACCTTAATGGAATGGGAGAGAGCATTCCCGGTTGAGGGAACAGCATCCGTGGAGTTCTGCACTGGGAAGAGCTCGGCTCTGCGGGGGAGCTGGAAGGCGGGTGGAACTGCAGGGTGATGAGGGGGGGACCTGGGGAGGGGTTGGGTATTTGGAACACCTACCTTGTGGAGTTGCTACAAGCACTGAGCTCAGGCATTGTTTCAGCAAATAGCGAGTCCCTTCTCTTTGGCAGGCAGCGTTTCAGGTACTAGGGACAGATCGGTGAACAGGACAGCAAATGTCCCTGCTGTTTTAGAGCCGGCGAGAAAAACAAATAAGGTGATTTTCCCCGGTGAAATGATACGACCAACAGATAGGGTACTTCCACAGAGAGTGTAGAGCATGCCCGCTTTTGGCTACAAATAACCGAAAACTGCTTTGGTGCTAGCGGAAGCTGTCAGGAAACAGGTGGGCTCCCCAACTCCCAAGTCCAGGGGTTCTTCGGGCAGCCTTCTGGGCCCGTGACTTGGCAGTTCCGCAGAAGTATGGAGGACCCAGGTTTGTTCTTTGTGCCCCAAGGACCTCCACTAGCTCACTTCCGTGGCTAATGAATTGTAGGGGTGGTGACTGCTGCCATCATCCCAACGGGAGACCATGGAGAACAGGACCAAGGTGGGGCAAGGAGAGGGAGAATGAGGGGCGGTTGGGAGGTGGAGTGGTCAGGGCTTGCTAGTGGCACGGCTGCTCGAGAGAAGAAATGCTGAGCAGGCAGACGCAGACTCACACAGGCGTCCACCTGGCACTGTGGCTTCTTCCCGCACAAGTCATGGTCCGCATTGGTATTTACAGGTTCAGAAATCTATTTTTTTAAGGTTTTATTTATGTATTTGTCAGAGAGAGAGAGCACAAGCAGGGGGAACAGTAGAGGGAGAGGGAGACATAGGCTCCCTGCTGAGCAGGAAGCCGGATGCAGGGCTCGATCCCAGGACCCTGAGACCATGATCTGAGCTTAAGGCAAATGCTTAACCATCTGAACCACCCACGCGCCCCAAGAATCCTGCTTCTTTGGCTATGGGACCTTTTTGTTTTCTAAAAGACACTTGGTAACACATTCTACCGAAAAGATTGGAAATATTTTGCTTCCATGCTTCTCCTCCTCACTGGCATATGAGAGTCATGTGGGGAGTTTTAAGACACCACAAGGCCTGGGCCCCACCCCAGACCAGTTCATTAGCATCACCGAGGGTGGGACCAGGCGTGGGATGTTTTTCTTTTAAAGCTCCCCAGATGTTTCCAGGGTGCGGCCAAGGGTGAGGACTTCCACTTTATCATGTCCTTGGGTGAGCTTCACATGTATAAAGCTGTATTGTTTGCATCTCTGATTGTCAAATACATGCATGTTGTTTAAAAAAAAGAAGTAAAAAAAATAAAAAATTAAAAAAAGGAGACGAAAAAAATCAAAGGACCCAGAATCCTCCAAGATGATCATGTTTGCAAACTAATATGTTCCTTCCCCGTTTTTTTTGAATACTTGTACTAGAAAACCCATACGTGTTCTAAAACTAGGTGTTCCCCATCTTTTCAAAGAGATTTTGTGTGTGTGTGTGTGTGTCATTTAGGCTTTTTTTTTTTTTTTTTCAGTTTTTATTTTTTTATAAACATATTTTTATCCCCAGGGTCAAAGAGATTTTTAAGAACGTTCTGGGGGACTACTTGAGCTGTGTAGGGATTGTAGAGGACATAATCAGCTGTCTGCTTCTCTTTTTAAGTTTATTAATTTTGTGACACGTTTAGAATCATTATGATATAAAAAATGGTGAAATATAAATGTTGCTTACATCTTCTCACATATCAGAAAACAGCGTTCTACTCTTCATAGGCATCTTTCTCGCAAGAGTCATTTTTGGTGCCATTTTACGTGTTTCCAACATCCGTCATTTCCACGTCCATCTGAAAGTGTGATACGGCACTTGAACTTACATGTGTTTTTTGTGTTTGTTTTTTTTTTAAACTGGAAACCGTATCTCAAGCCTCAGGAACCCAATCATATATCAGACAGTTGGGTTTTTTTAATTCCCCCTTTTAGTTGTGTATTGGTGATCTCTAAAGCATAGCCACCGACTTACTTTGTTACATTTAAAAAATTAAAACAACAGGGACGCCTGGGTGGCTCAGTTGGTTGGACGACTGCCTTCGGCTCAGGTCATGATCCCGGAGACCCGGGATCGAGTCCCGCATCAGGCTCCCAGCTCCACGGGGAGTCTGCTTCTCCCTCTGACCTTCTCCTCGCTCATGCTCTCTCACTGCCTCTCTCTCAAATAAATAAATAAAATCTTAAAAAAAAAAAATTAAAACAACAAACAAACAAAAGCCCTAGGGGTGGCGGGCTGGCTGAGTCGATAGAGTGACTCTTGATCTTAGGTTGTGGGTTTAAGTCCCATGGTGGATGTAGAGATTACTTAAGAAAAACAAAATCTGGGACGCCTGGGTGGCTCAGTTGGTTAAGCGGCTGCCTTCGGCTCAGGTCATGATCCCAGCGTCCTGGGATCGAGTTCCCCGTCGGGCTCCTTGCTCGGCAGGAAGTCCGCTTCTCCCTCTGCCTCTGCCTGCCACTCTGTCTGTCTGTGCTCACTCTCTCTGACAAAAAAAATAAATAAAATCTTTAAAAAAAAAAAAAAAAAAAAAATCTTTAGGAAAAAAATCAAAAACTAATTTTTTTTAAGGACAGTTGGTGAAAATGGATAAACAAATGAATGTGAAATTACACATAAAAGTGGTTACATAAGCACTTGTTTTTAAGTCAATTCGACTAATCATTCCAATATGAATAAAAAATTGAGGAAAATGGACTCTCATCCCACCACCCAGTGGCACTCTGCTTCAAGGCAGGTGTCAGTATTACCTTACACATATTCCTTTCAGTTTCCCAAATTCTAGTTTAATGCCTCGTAAGATTTTTACATCAAGTAGTTTGTTTAAAATAAGTGAATGTTGCTTACAGTTATTTGTCCCTGTTCCCTTATAACAGAATCTTTAAAAAGCCTGTTTAAGTGACTTACAGCACATGGAGTGACCAGGTCATGCACGCCCTTGGGAATATTTTTAAGTCTGTTATAACACATGGCTCCTATTTATCGTTACGGAAACCAGCATCGTTTAAGCCTTTAGGTGCTAATATGTCTCTGCCAAATAGTGCTCCTTTTGAAATAATGTAACATGAAAACTCTAGAAGACAGCTCTTGTTTCTGAAGATCATTGTGTGTGTGTTGCAGAGGAGGGGGTCATCTTTGTATCTGGGCAGATCTTGGAGTCAAAGTACATTGATTAGGTTAAACACAGAATTAGCTCAGTGCGTTTGACTTTCCTGCCATGAGCAGTCATTGGCCAGACAGCCCAGGTTCTCTGGCTTTCCCAGGTTTTTTGTTGTTGTTGTTGTTGTTTTTTTAAGATTTTATTTATTTATTTGACAGACAGAGATCACAAGTAGGCAGAGAGGCAGGCAGAGAGAGAGGAGGAAGCAGGCTCCCTGCTGAGCAGAGAGCCCGACTCGGGGCTCGATCCCAGGACCCTGGGATCATGACCTGAGCTGAAGGCAGAGGCTTTAACCCACTGAGCCACCCAGGCGCCCCATGGCTTTCCCATTTTTTAATCCCGTTCATTCATTTCTTCATTCGCTCCTTCAAGCATTGATTAATCTCCCGTCAGCTACCCCAAGAACTGGGGTGGAAGACTATAGGGAAAATGGCCTGTGTTGGGACTCTACCCTTCCGGTTCCACCTGTGTGACTGTGACCAGAGCACTAAACTTGCCTGTGCCACGACTTCCCGGTCTGTAAACTAGAGATGGTACTACTACCCGCCTCCTCAAATGGTTGTGGAGAGTCAGGGATTTCACACAGACCCACCATCCTGGGTGGAACATGATCCGAACTGACAGATTATTTGCTGCAGAAACATCCACGTGATAGAGGCTTCTCCAGGCCTTGCTGGGGTGCAAGCTCTTTCGCCCATCTAAAATCCAGATTACCCAGAATTCCAAAATACTTCCGGCCCAAGAGGTTTGGAAGGGATCCCGCCGCATAAAAGCACTTAGCATGGTGCCTGGCACATAATTAATCCCGAGTTAATGGTACTGGTTTATTATTATTATTATTATTATTATTTACGTGCATACCTCACCTTCCTTAATCATCATCATGGAAATGCACGTGATAACCACTGGGAGACACCATTACACGCCTACCTCAGTGGCTAAAATAAAAGACAACATGGAAGGAGATGAGGTCAGAGAATTCCATGGGAAGCCTTGTAGGAACTGAGGCTTTCTCCTAAATGTATAGTGGGAAGGTTCTGAGCACAGGACGGACGTGATCTGAGTCATGTTAACAGAGCCCCTCTGGCTGTGTGTGGGAGCAGGGGTGGGAGCCAGGAAACTAGGGCAGAAGCTCCTGCCAAGTCCATGGTCCAAGCAAGAGACACTGTGCAGGGGAGTAAGCAGATCCTAATATTTTCAAGGTGGGGCCCACAGTAAGTCTGAATGGACTGGGTTGGTGGGATCAGGGGCATGGGGGCTGCCTGGGAAGGATGGCACTAAGGTTATGGCCCAGTACCAGGTAAAGAGTGAAGACGTTGAGTCAAGGATCACCTGAGTAGAGGTTTGCAAGGAGAAGGCGAAGGTGGTGTGAAGAATCAAGAATATGATTTTGCGTCTGTTAAACGTCAGATGCCTTTTCAGCAGTGGGGTGAGCTGGCTAGGAGGCAGCTGGATGTTCAAGTCTGGAGTTGAAGGGAGAGGTCCAGGCTACAGAGGGAAATATAGGAGTCCTCAGCAAAGAGACAGCATTTAAAGCCAGGAGACTAGATGAGATCACCAAGGGAGGGGTGTTGCTGGAGAAGAAAAAAGCTGTCCAGAGTCACAAGGAAGAATCTGCCGAGCAGACTGGGACAGGGTGCCGGGGGAGGGGGAGACCCGGGGAGCACGGAGCCCTTGAAGCCAGGTGTGGGCAGGCAACATAGGGGACAAGTGGGGGACGTGGGAGCGGGCTCAAGACAGGACTTTGGAGAGGGTTGGGGGGGGGGGCTTTTTGTTTCTGAAGAGCAGTTTCAGGTTTATAGAAACTTGATCCCAGAGAATCGTCCCCACCACTCAATAGCCCCTGGTCGTTGCGTCTCCCCTTCGTGGGGTGCGTTTGTCACAGCTGATGAACTCATGTCTGTTCTCCTTAGCTAAAGTCCCTCATTTGCATTAGGGTTCACTCTCTGCATTCTCCGTTCTGTGGGTTTTCACAGATGTGTGACGTGGATCCACCAGGGCGGGACAGAATAGTTTCAAGCCCCACCTGTTTGTTCCTCCTGCTCGCCCGTCCCCTGGAGGCCACTGACTGACCTGCTCCGAGACCCGGCCTTGCGTCCACCTCCCCAGCAGATGCGACTGAGTGAATGTGGGGCCCCGTGTGTCCTGTTCGTCGCTCTGCCTCTGGTGCTCAGGCCACCACATCTGACACACCGTAGTTGCACAGTAAAAATGTTTGAAATTAATATCTTCTCTGATTTGGAGAGGGACTAGAACTTGAAGGGCACCTTGGAACCAGAGGCTGTCACTCCAGAGTGTGACAAAAATGTGTCTTACGGACCTAAGCTTCTGTCCCCAGTGAGCCTCTTCCCTCCTCCTCTCCACGTGAGTGTTAGGGGATAGGAATGATGGGAAATGTCACCCAGACACCGGGTGCCCCCAGACTATTGTCCCCTGGCAGGACTGACATGGCTTCCCCATCTTTGAAATGGGATAATACCAGGATTGACCCCACAGAGCTGTCCTATGAAGTCAGGGAGATAATGTGGTGAGACACCAGAGGTATTACCCAGTGTGAGCGGTTGTTGAAAGTAATAATATCAGTTACCATTATTCTGACTTCACGGCACGCACCAGCTGGTGGGGAGATAGATGCCAAATCATCCCTCAAATAACCACATACTTTAACTGGCAGTTAAACTCTTAAGGAAAAGCCAAGTCGCCTTGAGAGAGTAGCAGGACAGGAGATGAGGGTCTTATTCAAAGCAGGGGAGTGGGTCTGGGAGGGTCTGAGGAGCCTTTTCCTGAAGAAGTGCCTCTCCAGCCTAGACCTGAAGGATGAAGAGGAACTCCCCCAGGGGCGAGGTGTCTGGGGCAGGGAGAATAGCTTGTACAGAGGCCCTGAGATGGTGCGTGGCTGAAACATGTTGGAGGGACCTGGTGTGTGCCCTGAGTCGGAGTGGGGGGGTGGGGGGGGGTGCTGAGTCCACAGGCCTGGTGGTAAGAGATTTAGACTTTCATCCCACAGCCCCTGGGAGCCACGGAAGGGTTTTAAGGAGAGCAATGACACTGTTCGGTTCGGTTTGGTTTTTAACTCCTGCTTGCACTTTCAAGGCTCAGTGTCCTGACTCCTTTCCCTAGGACAGTATGTACCACCCCTGCAAGCTGGGGGCAGTGGGGGACAGTGTGTACCGCTTCTGCAAGGCGGCCGGCGGGGGGGTGGGGGGGTTGCGAGCAGACGCTCCAGCCCTCCCCAGACTCTGGCACCTGACAGCGTGCTGTCGTCTGGCCACTCAGTGTGCAGGATTGAAAGGAGCCTTCGATAAGGAGAAGGTGCCCTGGTTCCAGGCTCACGTCTCCCTGGGAAGGCAGTGGCTGGCCAGCGCAGGCCAGGCCACAGGGAGGCAGGCCCACAGCACCGGTCCCAGCAGCCCCGCCTCCGCCTCAGAAAGTCTCGGGCCTGGCTGACCCGGGAGCTCTTCATCTTCGAGAAGGGACCCAGTGTGGTTCCCACGAAAATTGCCTTGTTTCCCCCCAGACCCGGAGCTGCCCACAGCACCCTCCCTCCCTGGTTCCCTCTTTCTTTTATAAGATGCCAACTAGAATGTTCTCTGGGTTCCCTCTTCTGGGCCAGGCCCGGGAGTGGGGCAGGACAGGATGGGGGGGGGGGGAGTTTCCTAATTACCTTTGTCTCCTCAGCCCAGCCCAGGAAATAGCTGCTTTTGTGGGCCAGTTGTCTGGGAGGCCCCCTGCCAGCGCCCCCTCCAGCCTGGGCATGGTGTCAGACTCCTGGGGTGCAAAGAGATCTGGTACCCCGGACGCCCACTCTGCAGGAGGGGTCTCTGTGGGTGGCTCGGTGAGTTCAGGCCCTCTCTGCCCCTTGCTCTGCAGTGCCCGCGGCTGCCTGCTCCCTGAGCGAGGAGGGTTCTGATCCCAGGGAGGGTGGCCTCCCTCCACTTGGGTGCCTTGCGTCTTAGGAAACCCACAAAGCTTGCAACTGGGGCTCCTTAGCTGTGCTAGCCATGCAGCCAAGAGACTCTTACAGAGCCTCTTAAACAGATGCCCCCCCCACCCCATCCAGGCCCGGTGCTTGCTTTAAGTGTGTTCTGGCTATTGTTGACTCATTTAGTCCTCCCAGCAGCCCCAGGAGGGGGAGATAAGATCAGTTTTATAGATGAAGAAACCGAGGCACAAATAAGCAGCTCACTCATCTGAGCCACACAGCTAGAAAGTGGCAGAACAGGATTCAAACCCAGGCCATCTGGCTTCCTAATCACTGTGCCGTGACTGCCCCCCCACCCACCACCACCTGCACGCACGCTCCTTATCGCGCTGCTGTGGATTTTCTCCGATGCGCTTATCATGATCAGTTTGTTGTCTGCCGTATTGCCTGCCTACACTCTTCAGCGTGTACGATCCTCTGGTGATATGGATTACGTGCTACAGATTACGTCTTGTTCGTTACTGTAAACCCAGAATAGTATCTAGGGTAGTACCTGGAGCACAGGAGCTGCTCGGTCAGTCTGGGTTGAATGAGTGAACCCAGGTTGCTGATGAAAAGGATGTCAAGAAACTGGCGCTCTAGTACTCTGCTGGTGGGGATATCAAATGGTAAGCTGCTTGCCAACACAGGTTAGCAGTTTCTTTCTTTCTTTTTTTTTTTTTTTCTTTTTAAGATTTGATTTATTTGAGAGGGAGAATGAGAGAGAGAGAGTGCACAAGCAGGGGGAGGAGCAGAGGGGGAGGGAGAAGCAGACTCCCCACTGAGCAGGGAGCCCGACATAGGGCAGACTGGCAATTTCTTAAAAGTTAAATATGCAACTATCCTGTGACCCAGCCGTTGCATTCTTGGGCATTTATCTATCCCAGAGAAATAAGACTCACATTCACACAAAAACCTGCACACCGTTGTTCACCCGACAGCTGGAAACTGGAACCAGCCTAGGTGTCCTTCAGCTGGTGAACGGTTAAACCAGCTCTGGGACCTCCGTACCATGGTAGCCTGCTCAGGAGCCAAAGGGATCAGACTATATGGATAACATGCATCAGTGCGGATGAACCATTACTCAGAAGCCATCTAGAACTTTCTTAGCTAGAGGGGAGAAGTCAATGCCTGGCTTTCAAGCTTGGAAGGACAGGCTGACTCTCCCAGTAGGAGGAATGCAGCTGGTGACTTCGGTGGAAGCCCGTGCTCCTGGACCACGTTCTGAAGATCCCAACGCCTGGAAGACTTATGCCCCATCTACTCTACCTGTGCTCTGTACATGGAACAGCCAAGGCCGGATGGCCGCACATCTGTTTACAACACGGTCTGCAGAATGGTTTAAGCCCACTGCTGAGACCTGCTGCTCAGAAACAAAAAAGATTCAAAATATTACTGCTCATGGACTGTACCTGGTCACCCAAGAGCTCTAAAGGAAATGGACAGTGAGATCAGGGTTTCCTGCCTGCTGACACAACACCCATTCTGCAGCCCACGGTTCACGGAGTCATTGTGACTTTCAAGTCTTACTATTTAAGAAATATGTCTTGTTGGGGCGTCTGGGCGGCTTAGTCGGTTGAGTGTTCGACTCTTGGTTTTCGAGGGATTCCGCACTTCAGTGGAGGAAGCCACTGCAGATGTGGGGGAAACAGCAAGAGAACTTGAACTGGAAGTGGAGCCTGAAGACGGGACTGAACTGCAGGGATCTCATGATCGAACTTTGACAGACGGCAGCTGCTTTTCGTGGGTGAGGAAAGGAAGTGGTTTCTCGAGATGGAATCTCCTCCTGGTGAGGATGCTGTGAAGACTGTTGACCTGAGGATTTAGACCATGACACAGACCTAGTGGATAGAACACCAGCAGGCTCTGAGAGGACTGCTCTTTTAAAGCAGGTCTCCTCGGGGGTAAAATGCTTTGAAACAGCATCGCATGCGAACAGTAATCATTTGTGAAAGGAGGAGTCGGGGTAAAATGCTTTGAAACAGCATCGCATGCGAACAGTAATCATTTGTGAAAGGAGGAGTCGATCAGTGTGGCAAACTCCACCATTGTCTTTTTTAAAAGTTACCACACCCCCTAGCCTTCAGCAACAACCACCTCGCTCAGTCTGCAGCCACCAACGCTGAGTGGAGACCCTACACCAGCAGAAAGATTACAACTCTCTGAAAGCACAGAGACGATGGTCCGCATTTTTTTTTTAAAGATTTTATTTATTTATTTGACAGATTACAAGTAGGCAAGAGAGGCAGGCTGGGAGAGAGAGGAGGAAGCAGGCTCTCCGCAGAGCAGAGAGCCCGATGTGGGGCTCGATCCCAGGACCCTGGGATCATGACCTGAGCGGAAAGCAGAGGCTTTAACCCACTGAGCCACCCAGGCGCCCGGTCCGCATTTTTTAGCAATAAAATATTTTTAAATTAAGACAGCTACGTTGGGGTTTTTTAGACATAATGCTATTGCACACTTTAAAAAGACATTATAGTCTAAACATAACTTTTGGGGTACCTGGGTGGCTCAGCGAGTTAAAGCCTCTGCCTTTGGCTCAGGTCATGATCCCAGGGTCCTGGGATCGAGCCCCGTGTTGGGCTCTTTACTCGGCAGCGAGCCTGCTTCCCTTCCTCTCTCTCTGCCTGCCTCTCTGCCTACTTGTAATATCTGTCTCTTAAATAAATAATAAATAAAACCTTTAAAAAAAAACACAACTTTTATATGCACGAGAAACAAAATTCACTTGACTTACTTTATTGAAATAATCACCATATTACTGGCCTAGAACGGACCCCGTGGTCTCTGCCAGGTGTGCCGGTATGTGCCGCCTCGTCGTGTCTTACGCGTATGTGCGTCTGCAGTTTCTTCAATAACAATTTCTGTTTCAAACAAGTTGCCAGTGAGACTGAAGGAGAGAGTCAGGGAGAGTGGAGGGTGGCTCTGGTCAGAGAGGAGTGGCCGTGGGTTGGAGAGGTTATCTGTTCATCCCGAGGTCGGCCTCGGAGGGGTTCGGGCAGGGGAGGGACCTGGCCACATCAGCATTTCTGAATGAGCCTGGCTGCTGCAGGAGAGACCCGGGTGTAAGAGTCTGGCAGGAGAGAGCTACCGCAAGGGAACCTGAGCGTGGAGACAAATGAACCAGCTGGTGAGCCTTTTAGGGGTGCGGCAGCCCAGCGCCCCGGGGAGAGGAGCGGAGGCAACTTCCGGATTCTAATTTGCGGGTTTGGTTGCATGAGTCTGGGAAGGGGCTTTGTGTGCAAGGAAGGTGTCCTCTGGCTGCAGCCTCATCGTTCAGATGGGGAAAATGGCTTGATGATACCCACACGCCACCACGAGTCCCTAAGGACACATTTTACTCCGTTAATATGTGTTATCCGCCAGCCCCTATGTCTTGTTCGGTGTGTGGGTCACACAGGTGTAGACATAGGTCAAAATTCATTAACCTGTGCCCTCAGAACAGGTGCACGTATGTGATCATACCTCAGTAATTAAGTATCATCCAGCAAATCATAACGATAATAAAACAGTTCATATTTGTTGAGCCCTTGCTCTGTGCCAGGCTTCACGCTAAACACTTGACGCGTGTCAGTCCATTGTGTCGGCACGACGGTCCTGTGAGAGAGGTACTTCTGTTGGTGTTCTACAGCCAAAACCACGCTGGTGAACTCTCTGGCCCGTGGTCACGGGGCTGCCAGCACAGGCTGACCGCGGGGCTTGGGCCCCTCTGAGTTCCCGGTTGTTTCGGCTGGGCCTTTCCCTTGATCCCGATGGAATGGTGATCCGCCAAAGTTGGTGGGGTCTCCTTGCTGAGGACTTCGGGCCACGTGCTAGTTCAGAGAGCCCCGCGGTCATCAGATCTTCGGGGAGCCCAGGTCCAGAAGTCCGACCTTTGATTCAGGAACAGAGCTGCAGCAGGAGGGCCCGGGCTGGGCTTTCTTGTCCGCTGTCCTCTGTATCTCCAGCCAGCTGGGGATTAACCCCCTGCCGTTATCTGGAGAAATAGAACATAGGATGCTTACTGCAGCTCGGCTCTTGTGATGAATGAGGGCAACAAAGTCACCTGCTGTGGGAGGTTCCTGAGTCCTTGCGCACAAAGGACCGTAACCGGCTGCATCTGCGACATCGCTTGTGGGGCCGTCTGCGCGGGCAGGGGACGTGCAACCTGAGACCTGTAAATAATCTCCTTGTGTCAGGATCAGGGTGTCTCCGAAGCCCCCCTTTCCCTCTTGCAGAGATGTTTCCTTGGTAATAGAAAATGGCTGCCTTGTTTGTGGGTCCCAGTTAGGATGCTCTTAGTCACAAGTAGCAAAACCCTGACATCATTTGGCCAAATAGCAAAGAAATTTAATGTGTCTCAGGGTCCATCGGGCGGTGGCAGTCAGATGGGGTAGGATCAGCAGCTCAGATGTCTATCATCAAGGACTCAGGTTCTCAGCGTTAGGTTCAACCTAGTATGGAGAGATACAGATATAGGAATAGCTGTAGATGTAGATAGACGTATGCCTCTTTGCCCCAGAATGGCTGCCAGTGACCGTCAGAGCCACTTGCTTTCTTGTCCACAGACATTAGAGAGGGGAAGAAAAGCCCGTCCACAGACATTAGAGAGGGGAAGAAAAGCCCAACCCTCATGGGTTATAAATACTCCTTTAGTCTCTGATGGGTCCCGCTTAGGTCATATCCCTCCTTTCACCAGGCCAGTCAGATCACCTGAGGAATGCCCTATCTTGATCGCCTTTGACTGGTTGGGTCCATTATCCAGGAGGAGAGGGAGTGGGTAGAGAGCAGACAACCAGATGCCTGCCACAGCTGGGAAGAGCCTACAAACTCTGTTCCTGACCCAGGCTCATTAAATTAAAAAACTGTCAGGTCCAACAGCTGGTCGCATTTGAGAACATGGAAATACGGTTTTCTTTTGGCGACGTAGTGATTTGTGTCCAGCTTCTGCCTTCTGCCTATTCATCTACCCAGACAGGTAGAGTTGGTCTCCCACAGACCACGTGTCTGTTGGCAGAAACAGTGTGTGTGCTGCCTCCTTTCTCAGTG
The DNA here is from genome assembly GCA_004024625.1 of Mellivora capensis. Classification (NCBI taxonomy): domain Eukaryota; kingdom Metazoa; phylum Chordata; class Mammalia; order Carnivora; family Mustelidae; genus Mellivora; species Mellivora capensis. The sequence continues at coordinate 63,040 of PISX010009417.1, forward strand.
GTTAGGGTTTTCTTCCTTCTGGGCGCCTGAGTGGCTCAGTGGGTTGGAGCCTCTGCCTTCGGCTCAGGTTATGATCCCAGGATCCTGGGATCGAGTCCCACATCGGGCTCTCTGCTCATCAGGGAGCCTGCTTTCTCCTCTCTCTCTGCCTGCTTCTCTGCCTACTTGTGATCTCTCTCTGTCAAATAAATAAAATCTTTAAAAAAAAAAAAAAGGTTTTTCTTCCTTCTTCCTTCATTTTCTGTCCTTCCCTTCCTTCCCCCACTCTGAAGTGTGTGTGGTGTGTCTAGAGCTATGTACATATCCTTGCAAAATATACATTGAGGTTTGAATAAGAGCTTCCAGAAGTGGTTTGGGGCTCCATATCTCAGTCTGTTTCTTCTAGTATTCCCCCCAATAGCAGGTTTTGAGATGAGCCGGGTCACTCTGAGCTCCAGTGTGTTGTGTCTGTCCACTGGGCAGTGGTATGTGAGGTGTATCTGTCACTCCTCGTGTTTCCAGTCCCCAGTGTGGCACCCAGGTCACCCCCCAGCTCCCCACCGCCATAGACAGCACTCCGTGAGCACCCCCATACCTGTGTCCCTTTAAGTCTGTGGGGTTTAGATCCAGGGGTCATGTTAGGGCAGGAGACAGGCATTGCTTTTCCCCCAGGAATGGCCAGGGTGTTGTCCATGAGGCGGCTGTGGCCCACACGCCCCCCCCCCAGAGTGCAGCAGAGTCCTGCGTTCCCCATTCACTTGTCACTGTTTGCTTTTCTTCAACTTCCTCATTTGTGCCACACCGGTGGAGCTGGGGTCTCAGATTGCTGGTCTGGGTGAAGGCTCCTTCCTGCCTCCTCCTGCACCTGTTACCAGACTCAGGCCTCCCTCGGCATGAGTGGCCCATCCAGAGATGAAACGAGGCAGGAAGGACACGGTCATCAGGGCCACCTCTGGAGCCAGCTGGCCAAGGTTCATGTCCTGATCCATCTAACCTGGCAGGTTCCTCAACCTCCCTGAGCCTGAGTTTCTTGAAAGTAGAAAATGGAAACGACAGTAGTATCTGTATTCTAAGATATTTGAAGATTTAAAGAGATAATACATTTAAAGCCTTGGCAGGTGCCTGGGTGGCTCAGTGGGTTAAAGCCTCTGCCTTCGGCTCAGGTCATGGTCTCAGGGTCCTGGGATCGAGCCCCTCATGGGGCTCTCTGCTCAGCAGGGAGCCTGCTTCCCGCCCCCTCTCTGCCTGCCTCTCTGCCTACTTGTGATCTCTCTCTCTCTCTGTGTCAAATAAATAAATAAAATATTTAAAAATAAAATAAAAATAAAGCCTTGGGGACAGTAGCTAGCATCTGTGTGATGTGAAAATACCAGCACTTATTATCCCTGTTGTCACGACTGAGGGTTGTAAAATATCTGAACATTCGAATATTTTACCCTCTCCTTTTTTTTTAATTCACCGCAGTTTATCCGCCTGTGGAGGCATTTCTGGCTTCTCTCTGCCGGCTTTTTAGGAAGCTTGAGAGAGATTGTAGTGAAACTTGTAAAAAGACAAATCGGGCATGGATATACTCCTCTCTCCCACATTTGGGTGGGTGGTATACACTCATTTGCATGTATGTGGTTTTATTTTTAATTTTTTAAAAAATGCGATATGTGAATGTTTAAAAATGTCATTATAGAAGTATAGAAGGTAAACATTGAGAATCTTGCTCCTCCTCTCCCTGCAGCCCCTCCAGTCTCACTTCCCAGAGAGAACAGAACTACTGTGAACAGTTTGCAGTGTTGCCACCATCCTCTTAACGGTGGCAAGGGGCCAAGTGACCTGGGCCTGCATCTTGGTTCCACTGCCCAGCTGCTCCTGCCTGTGCAGCCTACCTGCACTGGCTCCCTGTGTCCTAATCTCTCCTTACAAGGACACCAGTCAGATCGGATTAGGACACACCCTGATGGTCTCCTTTTAATTTACCTCGATGAAGGCCTTAATCTCCAAACTCAGTCACATTCCAGGGCACTGGGGTTGGGACTTCATCCTCTCTTTTGACATCCTGAGCCTCAGATTTCCTCCTCTGTAAGACCGAGACAGTAACTGTATCTAGCTCAGGGGCTTTATTTTGTTTGTTTGTTTGTTTGTTAGTTTTTTAAGATTTTATTTATTTGACAGGCATCACAAGTAGACAGAGGGGATGGGGAAGCAGGCTCCCCTCTGAGCAGAGAGCCCAGTGCTCAATCCCAGGACCCTGGGATCATGACCTGAGCTGAAGGCAGAGGCTTTAACCCACTGAGCCACCCAGGTGCCCCTGGCTCAGGGGCATTAATGAACATCTGATATATAACGTGTGTATGAAGTGCCGGGCCGTGGTCAGTGTTATTTACTATTCGTGTCTGCACTTCTCTTGATGTTGGAGTTGCTGGGTCCACGGCTGTGCGTGGTTTTAATAACTGACAAATGGCCTTCAAAAAAGCTTCTGCCAGTTAGTACCCCCACCCACAGAACAGGGACCAGTTTTTTCTTGCCTCTTGGTTTTTGTTTTAATAATGGAAAATTTCAAATATTTCCAGAGGTAGAAAGAAGAGCATACAGAACCCGCAGGTACAGGCTTGTCACCCGAGCCTGTCGTTCCTGGCACATGGCCAAGCACGCTTCATCCGTCCCCCCACCCCCGCCTTCGGATTTTGGATTAGTTTGAAGCCGTTCTCCAACAGGAGATGGTTTTGTTTGGGAGGGGTTTAAACGCCACTCTCACCATGCCCTGTGCCTTGTGGAAGAGAGGAGGCTGTTTCCATAAACTAATCCTTGTTTTATGTGGTGTTTTCCACCTTCCAGGTGCATCTCCTCCCTTCATTCTCAGATGCCCCTAAAATGCAAGCGAGGCAGGTGTATGTCAGGAAAATGGCGTCTATGTATTTCTAGGTATGACTCCAGGTATTCTAGGTGGAGGGAATTGGACTCCAAGAATTTGGTTAAAAAAGTGATGGAGGAACAGGGAAACCAAACAGGGACAGGGAGGCAGTCCTGAGAATAGACCCAGAGCTAGAGGGGTACAAGGGGGAGGTGGTATTACTGAGCCAAAGGCAGTAGGGGTGGAGGGTGAGAGAGAGAAGCTCCCCCCATTGGCTGAACTTAACCAGGAATCCTGGGAAATGTAGTCCCCTGTGATACAGATCAGGGCCGGAGGTGGACAGGCAATGGACCAGTCAGGGAAATTGATACCCATTGTATAGATGAGAAAACCAGAACATCTAAATGGTCTGGGCAGGGGTGCGTTGCTTGGTGATAGGCTCCATCTAGGACACTGGAGTCCCTTGGTCTCCCGAGAAACCTGAAGCAGCTCTTTGGGCCTTGTCTGCCAGCTGCTAGCCACTGCTGCCTGGGACGGGCCTCCCTTGGGAGGCTCAAGGCCATTTGCCCATGGTTACAGTTTCTTCCTTTGCTGGAGGGATCGTCTCCAAGCTCCCCCCACCCTAGATTTGGACAACACACTCCCTTTGTTCCTGTCAGAGGACTGGGTAGTGCTGTGACCTAAGGAATGCCTTCCCCAGGACTCTGTGCCTACAGGCAGAGCCGCACACTCCTGGAGCTCTCAGCTTTGTGGGGTTGGGGGAGCCTCCAGGACCACAGGCGGTGCCAGATATGCAGAAAAGGGAGTTCAGCAACATGCGAGTGTTAAATAGAAGGGTCAGCAGTCCGTCCTCAAGAGAGCCCCCAGTCAGAGATGATGAGGATTGCTAACAGTAACTGGGCACTTCTCAGGGGCACCTGGGTGGCTCAGGTGGTTAAGCATCTGCCTTTGGCTCAGGTCATGACCCCAGTGTCCTGGGATCAAGCCCCGAATCAGGCTCCTTGCTTAGCGGGAAGCCTGTTTCTCCCTCTCCCACTGCTCCTGCTTGTGTTCCCTTTCTCCATGTCTCTTTCTCTGTCAAATAAATAGATAAAATTAAAAAACAAGAAACTGGGTGCTTCTCATAAAGCAGGCCTGTTCCAAGTACTTCACACTTCACATGGATTAACTTCTTTAGTTCTCACAGTAATCCTGTGAGGTCGGTATGACTAGTACTCTTAGAGAAGAGAAAGAGTTAAGTCGCTTGCCCAAGTCACATCAGCTAACATTCCTGGTGATCACCTGTGGAGCCAGACTGCTCCACAGCTTTATGTATTAGCTCATTTCTTAAAAAGATTCTTTTCATTTACTTTTAGAGATAGAGAGACCACGAGCTGGGAGAGGGGAAGAGAGAATCTCAAGTAGCCTCCACAGCTGAGCGTGGAGCCTGACACGGGGCTCGATCTCACAACCCTGAAATTGCAACCTGAGCCAAAATCAAGGATGGGACACTCAACTGACTGAGCCTCCCAGGCGCCCCTACATATTAACTCACTTAGTGTTCATGTCAGCCCTGTGAGGGAGGTACTTCTGTTATTTCCATTTTACAGGTGAGGTAACTGAGGCACAGGGAGGTTGAGTGGCTGGCCGAAGTCATATGGTGGAGCTGGGATTCAAGCTCAGGCAACCCGCACTCTGACTCCATGCTCTTAGCTGGCACACTGCACTGAGTCAAAGATAAGAATTGTCATTTGCTTGCAGGGTGCTTTCTCCTATACTTTTTCAGATTTTATCTCCTTAAAGGAGAGACAGATCATGGTAGCCATTTGACAAGCAAGGAGACGGACAGGATGAAAGAGGTGGAGGACAATAGCAGTGAGCACACATTCCCAGCATCACATCAAGTCCTGTCTAAAAGCTGCACACACAGGGCTTATCAAAGTTCCCTCCTGAACCCTGTGAGGTAAATACAGGTGAGGGATCTGAAGCTAGGAGGGATGAAGCCGCCTTTTCAGAGCTGGGAGGTATGCCGTGGTACTCTGGTCTGGTGCAGCAGACTCTGGTGCCTGCGCTGTCAGCGACCCTCTGCAGATCTCCAGGGAGGTCGTCAGGATCATTCACCAGACGCTGACTATGTGCCAAGCACTGTGCTGGTGCTGAGAGACAACAGTGAACAGAACTGGCATGGATACTCATCCTCAAGGTGCTCGCATTCAAGTGTTTGGATTCAAGCAGGACTGGTGTTTGGCAGTGCTCACCAGCTGCCATCCGTTTTAATTGCCTGTTGCCTGCGCCATACTGGTTTCTAAATACTTTGTATCTCAGCCTGGAATATAAGTAATAGATACTCTGCAGTTCTGGGATGCTTCAACAGCTCCACATGTCAGAAGCCCAGGTGTGTGCTTCTGAAACCATTTTTAGCCTTTCCTCATGGTTGCAAGATGGTTGCTATGGCTCCAGCTATCACACCCTGTCATAGCCACAAGGCAGGACACAGAGAGCCAGTCAGGACCATGTTTCTGCTCTTTTATCAGGAAGCTCCCCCCACCCTCCCCATCTAGCAGATTTCAGCAGATTTCTCAGCAAGAAAAGTGAATGTCTGGTTTTTTCAGCATCAATATTGGCAGGTAAACAAAGGAGAATAGGGTTGGAATGTTATGGATGGCGACACCAGTGAGAATGTTCGCTCTGGCTTAGGGAGTGACCTCCGCCTTCCGCTTAGGCCTGGCCCCCGGGGGTTTTTCTTCCTGCCATGGACTTGGGTGCATTTGTTCATGCTACAAGGCAGCAGAGCCCAGAGGTTAGAAGCATGGACTCTGGAGTCAGTCAGCAGGATTGGAACCCAGCTTTGCCATTTACCAGCAGTGTGACCTTGGGCTTCAGTTTCCTGGTATATAAAACAGAGATGGAAATAGTACCTCTCAAAGGATTGTTTTGCTGAGCGAAAAGGGTGAATCTGCATAAAGCTCATAGAACAATGCCCAGTGCACTGGAGACCCAGCTAAATGTCAGGCCATGCGATCTTCATTCTTGTTCACCGGATGTCCACGAGCATCTCTTCTAGGGGCCCGAAGCCCCGAAGAGGCGGGAGAGGAGGGGTGGTGCCTGCTCCCAGCAGCTGGGCTTGCGCGGGCAGATGCAGTGCTGGCAGCACCCAGCAGGAGTGCCAGGTAGATGGCCTCTGCAGACACCGCCTCTAGAAGAGGCTAGGCCAGACTGGGGCCCCAAGGGCTTCCCAGGAGAGGGGGTGGGGGATGGGGTCAGGGAAGGCATCACTCAGGAGGCAGCTTGAGAAGCGGGCCTAAGGAAGAGGAAGGGTGGATGTGCAAAGTGTAGGGCGGTTACTGCTGGCAAAGCCCAAGGCCCAGGAGGGAGGCAGGGGCATTACTCCAGGTCCGCGGGTTAGGACTTAGCTGGGAGTCCTGGGGGTGTTTGGCCTGTGAGTTACAGATATTTGGCAGGGAGAAATCATCTTTGGACCCAAGTTTAAAAAAAAAAAAAAATCATCTAGAGGTGGCAAAACCGTTGTTTGGTCATGAGGAAAGGTCTCTGGAAGAGGAGGTCTACAGCCTCCATTTTGGTAATATGGAATCTATTATTGGGCACTTAATCAGACCCCGTGCCATGTGGTTTATTGTTATTCCTCAGTGAGCTCTCCCAGCCCCCGGGAAGTTAAGGGGAGGCATTCCTGTTCTCCAGAAGAGTCACTCACCCTTCCCGGGCTGTTTGGTCATTGCCCCTTGAGCGCGTGTGTTCGCCAGCGCTGTTCTGTGTGGTGGGGAGGGAGCAGTAGAGAGTCCGTGTTTTGTGGAGCTCATGCTTCTGGTGTGGGGGATCAACAAGGCGGCAATGAAATGGAGAAGCGAATCGAAGCCAAGCTTTCCCCAAAGCCAGTACTCTTTTTTTTTTTTTAAGATTTTTTTATTTATTTATTTGACAGAGATTACAAGTAGGCAAGAGAGGCAGGCAGGGAGAGAGAGGAGGAAGCAGGCTCCCCCTGGAGCAGAGAGCCCGACGTGGGGCTCGATCCCAGGACCCTGGGATCATGTCCTGAGCCGAAAGCAGAGGCTTTAACCCACTGAGCCACTCAGGCGCCCCCAAAGCCAGTACTCTTGACTGAGATTCAAGATGCTGCTAGAAAGCGGTTAGGGATACAGGCTCACATCCAGCCTCGTCTCTTCCTACCTCTGCGTGACCTTGGGCTAGCGACCTCCCCTCATAGAGCTTCAGTTTCCTTATATGTAAAATGAAGATCTGGGTGGGACATCAAGACTGGAGTCTGCTACCAGTAACAGGAAGCCAGCAAGTGGTAGCTTAATCAAGGCAACAGTTCTTCTCTGGCACGTAGGAAGGGAAGGGGGGTTAAGGGGAGCCCGGCTGGGAGAGCGGGCTCCTCTGACTCCTTGCCCTGCCATCCTCAGCATGTGGCTCACGATCACAAGATGGCTGCCTCACCTCCAGGTATGGTATCCACATTCCAGGGAGGAGAAGGGTGGAAGGGGAAGAGCTTACTCCTTTCTCCTGGAAAGCAGGAGATTTACTAGAAGACCCCACCCCCACCCCAAGCAGACTTCCACTTAACCTCTCACTGCCAAGAATGGGACACAGAGTTGGCCCTAGCTGCAAGGGAACCTGGGAGAGCGGGCTTTTTGGATGGGCATCCTGCTGCTGCAGACAGATGCGGACTTCTCTCAAGAAAGGAGGGGGCATTTGGATTTGCACAGCACTGGAGGTCATGCCCCTGCAAGTGTGAGGCCCTTCAGCGCCCAGAGTAGCCCCCCAATGGCGCGTAACACAGTCTCCTACTGAGGGCCTGAGTTCTTGTCGAGAACGGACGCTGCCCAGTGCTCATTCTCCTCCTCTGCCCGTTTGGAGTGAGGTTCCTGGCCTCCGGGCCTCCTGAGCAGCACCCGTGAGCGCATGAAGACCAGCATGGGAAGGACTTTGAGATACATCCCACCCCGTAGGAGGGCTGGAGCTGGCTTCTGTTTGGAAGGTTGTCTGTTTTTTCTTAAAGCTGAGCCCAGCCCTGGCAGCTGATGTTGGCCCAAACATACTGACCCGAAATGGCTTGTGTGTTTGTATCTCCATTGTGCTCTGGTCTGAGGAGCGTGGGAGCAAGAGAAGGAGTGACAACCCGCATTTCGGTGACATGATCTGGCACAGCGCCCTGTACCCACCTGGTATTGAGCTGCGGACTGAGGGCCGTGGAGCTCTTCTTCTTGTGAGGAAATGGCCAGATCCTCTCTAGTCTGTCTGCTTCTCTGTGCCAGCGCGGTCCCTGTTCTGGGCCATGCCCCTCCTTCCCCTCCCCCTCCAGGGTTGGCCGACCAGCCTCCTCCCGGGACTCTGCTGCTCATCGGGTTCGTTACCTACATGCCTCCAATCATGCTGGGGCCTTTGCACCTGCTGCCTCTGTCCCCCTCGCCTACCACCACCCCTTCCGTGCAGCCTTCCTTGACCACCCACTGTGCAGCGCCGTGTTTTACCCTTTATCCTCTCCCCGGCTCACTTTGTGCTGACACGTGTACTTGGTAAAGACACTCAGGTCATTCGTGTGAGAAGGGTCTACGTCCTTCACTGCTTTCTTACATAGTTGGTTCCCAGGAAATATGCATCTGGTGAATGGAAATTAGTTACGTGAATGGATACTTCCTGCTTTGTTTCCCTGATTTTGAAAACACATTCATTAAAGGCAATTTGGGAGACTACAGGAAGGTAGAAAGAGCACATTTTCAGAAATCACTGGGAGTCCCAGCACCAAGACCTAACCCCAGTTAACATTTTTGAGCATTTTTTTTTCAGGCTTTTTTCTCTGACTGCATCTGTACACGTATATAAATGCTTGACATCCTAAGGTTGTGCAGTGAGTCGTGCAGTAATTTATTTACCCATTCTCCTGTTCTTGGACATTGGGGTCGGTTCTCTTTTTTTGCTTTCTAACCAATGCCATAAATTTTTTTCTTCATTTCCATTGTTTCTTTGGGATCAGTTCCCAGAAGTAGCATTACAGGCTCAGAGGGTAAGAACATTTTTAAAAGCTGTTGCCAGATTGCCTCTAGAAAGATTCCATCAACTGTGAACATTTAAAAAAAGAAGAAGAAAGCTGTCCTAGGAATGAGTGGCTGATTTCCTGGTGTCCTGGGCTCCTGGAGAGCCATTGTTTTAGGCTCCTGAGGGCCTAGTACCCACTTCCAGCCCTTGGTCTTAGTCCCCCGGGGCAGGATGTTTGATTATAGTGTTGTCCAAACAGAGCTGCAGGCTTTCGCCATCTGCCAGCTGGTCCTCGGGCCCACAAGAGGCTCTGCCCCAGTCAAGGGTCAGGACTAGAGTCTTTTTAGAGCTCACTATGGGATCCCTGCAGGGACAGAGCTAGGATGCGTGCTAGCGTGGCCCCGCAGCCCCTCTGCCCTGTAAGCCCTCTTCCGGGTGGATGTGGGTCCTTGTCTCTCTGTCCTCCAGTGTCCCCCAGTGGTGAGCTGTCCCAGAACCACTCTGTGCATGTAGCCCCTGCTCTCACCGCCTCCCCGGGCCCAGGAGGAAGTGCACGGTCCCCCAGCACACCCAGGATGTTTGTGCCTGGCTGGTCCAGTGAAGTCGCTCTGCCGGTTCTGGGAAGTGGAAACTCTTCTCATGGGAGAGAAAGTGAATTTTGAGCCAGGGGAGCGAGAGTGACTGGGGTGGCTCTTGGTGTGCGTAGGAACACACACAGGTCTTCAAAGAAGGTCTCATCTTTTTTTTTTTTTTTTTAAGATTTTATTTATTTATTTGAGAGAGAGCTGGCAGGGGTGAGGGGGATGGAGAGGCAGAGAGAGAGGGAGAGAATCTCAAATAGACTCTGCACTCAACACAGAGCCCAATGCAGAGCTCCATCCCAGGACTCCAAGATCATAACATAAGCCGAAACCAAGAGTCGGGCCCTAAACCTGCTGAGCCACCCAGGTGACCCTCAAAGAGGGTCTTATCTGTTTTTTTTAAATCGCATGTGTCATACAAGAGTATAAGCTCATTGTTTAAAATGAACTGATACAGTGCAAAAGACCTTAAAACTTAGGTATTGAGAAACCTAACACTTGCACCAAGAAGTGTGTAAAAGGTAAATACACAGTTTAGTGAACAGTGATGAAGCAAGCATGCATATAACCCCCACATCAAGAAAGAGAATCTTGCCAGTACCCCAGAACCATCTCTGTAGCCCCACCATCCGAACCCTCTCCCTCCCCCGGAAGCCTCTACTCTTCCAGACTTCCATGGTCACCATTTCTTGCTTTTTGAAGGTTTGTTCGCCAAGGAGAATAACCCTAAGTAACATGGTTGCATCCTGCCTGTTCTTGAACTTCATATAAATGAAATCATGCCTCTTTTGCTCAGAATCCTGTCTGAAAGTTGCATTCTGGTTTTGACGTCAGCACATTTCTGGGACCAAAGCTCATTTCCACGGACACACAGACAAGCTTTACAAATGTTCGTATTCATGCATTTTGTTTGAGGAGTCTTAGAAAAAAATATAATGACTCCAATACTGGTGCGATTATTAAGGTTTTAGTAAGTGAGCTGGTTGAAAGGATTATCTTAAGCAAATATTAGTACAGGTGGTCCACGATGGTGGCCAAGTGGAGACGCGTGACTTTGAGAAGTTTGGGAGCTGGGAGGTTGAGGACAGGATGATCACATGTGCGCACACACTGTCTCTCCCCTCCCCGGGATGACCACTTAGAGTAGAGACCGCTTTTCCAGACCTTTGCTCTGCGTCATCCTAGGTGGTGATACGGATATAAAATACGTAGCATGGAGATTTTTTTAATACACATTTTTTTTCTAATTGTAAGAGAGAGCATGCCGTTCTTCTGAACCACTTCCGAATATGTTCTTTGTGAAGTTTAAGTTTATTCTCTGATTAAAGCAGCCAACCAGCCAACTTCCTTGTAGGATTCCACATCAGGGTGGGGTAAGACTGGACAAGACAGGCGTAAATCCTTCCTGGAATATGAGAAATTGGGAACACAAACAGTGCCACACGTACCAGTGGTGATTTTCCTCAGCAGACAGTTTGGGATCTGCCTCCTGCAATTTTTTTTTTTTTTTTTTTTTTTAATAATCTTGGCCAATTCCTTAGCCTCTCTCCCTTCCTGCAGATGCTGGGAACTGGGAATATGGGAGAGAGTTAGGAGGGACCAGGCAGAGCCTGCCTGGCCTGGGACACAACCTCAGTGGTGAGTTAACATGGGATTGTGACTCAGGGGCCAGAAAGAAGCAGAGCTGTGGCCATCTGTGTGTGCACATGTGTGAGAGAGAGCACACACCCAGAAGGACACAGACAGGTGTGAACAGGGACGTAGAAACATGGGATGGCGATGCAGAGAGATGGAACTGAGATGGAAGTAGATAGGGACAGGGACACAGAAACAGGATATCAGTTGGCTAGTTAACCGGCTGGTTGGCCGGCTGGCTAGTTAGTTGATTAACTGGATGATTGGTTGATTATTGGTTATCTGGTTGGCTGACTAGTTGGTTATCTGGCCAGGTCGCTGACTGGTTTGTCTGTTTTTTTCTTTTCTTTCCCTTTCCCTTTTCTCTTCTCCTTGCTTTGCCTACCCTACCCTTCCCTTCCCTTCCCTTCCCTTCCCTTCCCTTCCCTTCCCTTCCCTTCCCTTCCCTTCTCATTCCATTCCATTCCTTTTCCTTCCCTTTCCTTTTCCCTTCGCTTTCCCTTTCTCTACCCTTCCCTTTCCCCTTCCCCTCCTCTTCCCCTTCACCTTCCTCTTTCCCTTTTTAATGGACTCAACAGAGACCTATGGAGGACGCTCCTGATCTCAGCATTGCTTTGAACCTGGGCAAAGAGTGGTGAGCAGCAGCGGCTGCGGGCATTTGGGTGTCTGACCACTGCTCCCCGCCCCTCCCCCATGAGGGTGCTGTGGGTGCAGCTGCTGAGTGGTTCTCATTGATGTTTTTCAAATCCTGAGTAGGGATATATGCGTGCTGCTTCTGTGCCCTTACCGTGGAGAGTGGTATCGCAGGGCGATCATCTCGGGCTCCTCCAGCAATGTGACGAGGTGGCATTGCTGCCTGCTCTGGTCTGTGTTGGGGCCAGGATTTAATCACCAGGATCCCAGCATGAGCCTGATTTCCGTCTTAAATCACCGAGGGATGGAGAGCAGGTCTTTATAGAGGCCCGTCGTGTTCACAGCTCTATCCCGACTTTTTATTTTTTTAATTCATATTTTAATATTTATTTATTTGAGAGAGAGCAAGCAAGTAAGAAAGAGCACAATCAGGGTGAAGGACAGAGGGAGAAGCAGACTCCCTGCGGAGCAGGGAGCCCGATGTGGGGCTTGATCCTGGGACCCTGGAATCATGACCTGAGCTGAAGGCAGATGCTTAACAACTGAGCCACCCAGGCACTCTATCCCTGCTTTTTAGAAATGACATTGGTTCTGGTGGCCATAGATTCACCTACCTGGTTCCAGTCCTCCCTCTGCCTTTTACCTCACAGGCAGCTTGCCTCTCTGAGTCTCAGTGTTCCCTTCTGTAAAATGGGGAGAGGAGTAGGGCCCTCACCTCAGGATGCTGCATGGTCTGAGGAGGGCCAAGCATGAGGCGGTTGCTTCTCAGTGGGGCCATCGTTATTTCATGTAGTTTCAGGAACTGGACCGTTGGAACTGGCCTCCAGTCTGGGCTCCTGGGGGCCTGAGTGCCAGTTTTTGTTCTTACTTTGAACAACCTGTGTCTCAAGTTGGTCACTGGGCAGACCCTGGAATCAACCAGAGCCAGGTCTAGCCCCCGCTCCTCCTCCCATTCTCTCTGTGACCTTGGAGAAGCAGTGTCTCCTCTCAGAAGGTCAGTTTCTCCATTCAGTTTCTCCATTCTCGTCACAGCGGTGACGAGACCATGGCCTCAGTGGAGCATTAGAAGACAGGTTCTGTGGCAGCACTCCACCCCGGCTGGGGACTGGCCTTCAGCAGCCCCAGGGGTCACGGGCAGGTACGGTGATTACTGCTGGCAGCTGGTGCCCCCCAGGATAACAAGCTTCACTCCCCTCCCCTCCCACCGCAGCGCCCCCC